>JBBYHO010025592.1:0-11936 GCA_038382025.1 Adansonia gregorii
AACACTTTCTTTGTCTAGACCATTGGTAAAGTTAGCATCCCCATTCATGTTATGTGCCATCCCCTTGTATGTTTGTTCTCTTCTCCTTATCAAAGTGCATGTTTGATGACTGTAAAAAAAATTGATTTTCAAAACCTTCCCAAGCCAAGCATGCTAACTTCAACCAATAACGACTAGCATGAACTTAGCATTTTCCTTAAAGTTAACTAAAAAATCTTGGAGAAGATAAAGTTTTCCAAAATTGTAACCCTAATTAAACGAGATCAAAACTTTTAAATTTTCCAGCGAAAATGGCCTTGCACTTGTTCCCTAAATGTTCATGCCTTATTTTTGAGTCTTGAGTGGTATGATCAATAGGCTATTTTATCATTCTAAATTACTCCGAGGTTTCACAAATGAGTTTGCAATGCTCATGCCACTTTTTCCCTTTTAGTCACGAACGTTCAAATTCAATAACTAGATTTGGACCCGTAAACATAAAGAAAATAAGAAATATCCTTTGCTTTGCTTTCTCCCCTGCTGGCAGCATCACTATTATAAATTGAAAAATCACTTTAAAATCCCAAATAACTTTTTGTGAATTTTATAATATTTCTCTCTAAATATGTGTCAACATATCTTTAAAATGAGGTGTTGTTCATCAGCAGATCAGTCTGGATGAAAAAGTGATGATTTTTCAAACTAGACTGCCTGGAATCCTTGGAGTTAACAAAATGCATTCGGTTGGGCCCTTTAGGACCACCAAATGATTTTTCCAAATCCGTCGAACATTTTTTCTAAAAAGTTTATGAAATTCCTTTTTGAAAATGTATTTTTTGCAATTTTTTGATACCAAATGAGTCCGGAATGATTTTTCAAATTTTGACACACCCTTTTTCTCGCATGCTCTATCAGTAGCATAATTAACCTAAATTTGAAAATTTATTTCTCTAGAAAGTGATTTTTTTTAGGATATTAAGAATATTTTTAGATTGACCCTCATCAAGTTACCTTTCTGATAGTGTCTTGTCCACCCTCTAAGGCTTTCAAACCAATTAAGAATAAATTCAAAAAGTGGGATAACGCGATACTGTCCTCTATTTTCGGTTATGGTCAAAATTGAGTTATTTTTTGAGCTTCATCTTGAGACATTCGAATCTCAGCATATCACCCTGACCAGCTTCGAAAAAATTGCTCTAGCTTTTCATAGGCTCATACGAAGGCACAAATATTTTTTATTTTATTTTTATATCTTTACCATCCTCATTCACAATAATTTCTTTTGCCAAAAATCATCAAAATGCTCATTCATTTTCTAAATCACAAAGTTTTGTCAACTTAAGTTTTCTAACTCGACTTCTTTAAAGAGTGTCAGATATGTCACTTTTAAGGGTACTCAAGCCCTGACCTTCTAAGGGAATACTCCAACCCTTTCTTTTCGAGGGGATACTCCAACCCCACTTTTCAAAATTATCAATATTTAAAATCTTCTTTTGTCAAAATTATTGTTCATCCATGGGGACACTCCAACCCCATCTTTCTGAGGGGATATTCCAACCCTATCTTTCAACTACAATTAATTTTCTCTCCTTCCCAAACTTCCATGAATGTGTCAAACAAACCTCGTTCAATTAAGGAACCTAGATGTGTCTTGAAAATCATCAATTTGGTTATTCCCAGATAATTAATGTCAATTGTGAGATAAATTATGATAGTCCACCCTTTCTCTTTATTATTGCATTGAATGGTCCATGTTATGTTATTTTATTCGTTGCCTTACTAACGCGATTTCTTTGTGATTATTATTTGCATTCATGTCTTCAAATTATTTCAAGTAAAATTAAAAGTGATGTTCAGCATGGGTATCTCTCCAGCGCCCAAAGTGGAACATTCTTTTTTCAAAGTAAAATCCAGAGGTCATTTTTATTGAAAATTTCTATATTCCTCATCTCTTCGAGGCGTATATGAGATTAAATCTTTTCATCAAAACCTAAATTTGTATTTCTATAAAAATTCATGCACTAAAAAGGGGTTATGTCAAAATAATGATAAGTCAAGGTCGAAGGAATCAAAACTAAGATAAAACATAGCTATTAAGGTATCGAGTTTTGGGCATCGTAAAGAGGTTCATGCCTTAACTTTCGTAACCAACTCCCAAACCAAAATGGTGAATCTTTGTTTTACGTAGACCACAGAATCAATATTTCGAGCTTCATAACTCAAGACATAGGTTTCAATAGGCATCCAATCATGCTAGCCTAAAATGATTGATGGTGACTCCAAGCATAGGCCATTTCGTGGTGGTCATTCGAGACTAATAGGATGAACCATTCGTCATATGGTCCACTTCACTATATCATAAGTTAAGAATCTATATTTTCTCATTCTCATCACGTCGTAAAGGAAAAGTCTCGATTAAGAAGACATTTCTAAGTCAAAAAAATATTTTTAAGTTGTATGCACCCATAGATCCATAAAGATCCAGCCCGAGGCACGTTATGATAGTTAGCGACTCTATTGGGGACTGTATAAAGAGTTAAGCCAATAACTAGTTGTGTCTTACTAGGTTCTTAGTTCCTTTGATATTCGATCATTATTTTACTATTATATTTTTTCATTTTGTTAACTAATCTTTTGTTTAACATGAATGTCAGGATTGTTTTATTTTCGAATAATTTTAGTTTAATTAAAATGGTAATACAGGAGTAAGCAAAAAGGTTTGATCATTTCCTTGTCATACACCGCACACTTGCATATACATTAGAGTCCCACCAAACTCCATGGTGAGGTTATATATTAGCTTACTCCTTCATGTGTAACCCTCGCATAGGCATAGCAATAACTTCATGGATGTAAATTACCTATATCTCTCATGAGTAACCCTCAGCATTTGCATAGGGAAACACATCCACTATATTGAACCTATTTCGCTAAACCCACAATGGCCTTAGGATTAGGTTGCCTTAACTATCCTTACCAGACAGAGGAGCAATTCAGATACCTATTTAAGCATCAACCTAAACCTTATATAGTGAGCTTAGCCAGCTAATCCATGTTAAACCATACTAGAACACTACTAGAATACTCGAAGAATAGGGTCACTTGAGGAAACATTCCTAACCTTTACTCTTAATTACCATAATTATGTAGGTGATAATGCATATACAATTTTCACTAGTGTCTGCATTTTTATCATTTATCAAGGCATGTCATCTTGCCACCCAAACAATGGCTAATCTCTGTCTATATAAGTGAGGGTAAGCCAAAAAAAACCATTATTTGTAATGTCTTATGTTGTAAACTATTATGCTGCTCGAGTCATGGCTTACTGTACATTCGCACTAGTGGTGATAAATGAATATTACTATTGGTCGGTTATTTTTCCATTAAAATAAGATATTGCATCACCTCATGAAGGGTAGATCATATCCTGATATGTTAAAATGTTGCACGTTTCTTGTCTCACCACCTTGGTTGAGGCAAGTTATGAATATTTTGTTCTGATGTTCTTAAATTCTTTATTTCCTTACATTTGTCTCCTATATGTTCCACTAACTTATTTTCCCTTTGTTTATGTGTTGGTGTATGCATTATCTCATCATAACTATCATGACTATCATCATTTTGGGATAATTATTCTGGTTTGGTGTTTAGCAAGGGGCATCATTTATGGAGCAACAGCTTATCTCCACTATCGAGTCCTTTAAAAATGTTAGAACATGGTTAAAAGGTCGCCAACGTTAAGACAGGGTCATCCTAAAGCCTAACACATCTCAAAGATGCATGAAGAGGTCAAGATCAATTTTTGTTAGAATGATTATCGGGAAGTAAAGCATACTTGGGACAGTTGGGATAACAACAAGAAATAAGCCTTCACTAAAAAGTACCAGGATATAGCTCTCTTACTTTGAGTTCAGTTAGATGATGACTTGATGCAATCAGTGACATATTCTAGAATCCAACCTACCAATGTTTCACCTTTAATGAAGAAGATTTAATCCCTACCATTAATAAATACATAGCTCTGCTCAATATAGAAAGGGCTAAGTCTAATCGAATTTACTACAAAGCATTATCCCCTCTTCCATTCAAGGAAAGTTTGAGGTAAATTCTTGGAGTCATAAAAGCATGGGTTGATAGTCACGTTAAGGTAAAAAGGAGCAGTAAATGCATCTCTGGGGCCAGCTTAAAAGAGACCACAGTAAATATTTCTGATATAAAGAAAGCTTGAGATGCCTACCCTGTGGCAATTTATGGGCTCATTATATTCCTAAAGACTTTAGGTTATGCAGAGGCAGCAGTCACAGATTTTTTTTCTCGCCATCAACCCTGCTTCCATTATCATCGTTGAAACCATCTGCGCTCTCAGCTTTTGTAAACGAATGGGAACATAAAGGTTTATCGGATGTGCCATATTGCTCCAGATATGGCTCCTAGCTTATCTCTATGTTAGAGTGGAAAGAACCATGCAAAACTTTTTTAAGTTCAGTCTTCTTTCCACAATGCTAAAGGAAAAATGTCATCAAGGTAAGATAGAAAAGCATTGGGTCAAGGAATTATGAAATGTCAAGGAGGAAGAAATCACGTGGAAAGCCCCATGGGTGTTTCATCAGTTGATTTTGTACATATATGGAGACTACACTTGTGTATCACTCCTAGGATTATGGGGAAATACTAGTTATGCTTCCCTATTGGTACTGCATCAGTTCCAATTCCAACAAATCATCCCATTCTTCAAAGACTTAGGGCATTAGGATTTTGAATATGGAGAGCCTAATTATAAAGCAAAAGTCCAATTAGCTTTCTAAGCCTAGAAAAATGTGGAATGATACTAGAGAGGGAGCCCCACCATGTTTGGATATGAAGAATGGAGACTCCACTGTATCAATGATCCATTGCCACCACCCAACTCTGGGACACTACAAGCCCCAATAAAGTAACTGCCTTCTGAGATCGAGCTACATAAGAGGGAGTTCGAGTGAGAAAATGCATTCTTTGCCACAGAAATCTCTCAACTAAAGAAGAAAAAGGGCCACCTAGAGATGGATATGTATCTTAGGAGTGGTGAAATGGATCGAGTCATTAAAGGAAAGGATCACTTCAAAGATGACCTTGAAAGCCTAACCAAAGAATTATGTGACTCTGAAAAGCTAACAACTCTTGACGTATTGGCAAGACATCAGCCGAATAGGAAGCAAAAGCTACCACTCTCAATCGTGAGCTAAATCAGCAAAAAGAGGAAGTCAAAATCAGCAAAAAAAAGTTCATGAGGGCACGTGTTTTTGCTTCCACCTACCAACAAAGGAATCAAAGACTTGAGGCCTAAATGCGAGATGTGAAAGCCACTAAGGTTGAAAATGAAGCCCTCACTCATAGAATCCAAGAGTTAGATAGTCTCTCCAAGTTCATCAAGGTCATATCAATGAGATAACAAGGGCTTTTGAGCAATGTGAATTAGAGCGGCAAGCAACAATCGACCAAGCACGTTTGAGTTACCAAATGCAGCATTAACACTTCACTGAACAAGTTCAAACGGCTTAACAAGGGGCAGATGACATGATTGAAGCAGCTCGATCCATAAAATGAGACATCATACCTGTTAGAGATCATGAGCAATAAGTTTTAGGTTTTCTTGATCATGTGACTACACTATTTAATGACGTTAGATACTTTCAGATATAATTATGTCATAAAAGAAAAACCCTTTTGTGACTCTATGAATGATGTTATTGACGAAACTGTTCCAATAATCAATTGTCTCAATGCATAACACATTTAATTTCACCATTTTGCATTACACTTGCATCTTCATTCATTATCTTAACTCGTCCTTGCATCATAAATGCTCATCAATAAATATATTTTTAAATAAAAATCTAATGCGAGAATTAGGCCATAAAGTACAAGGGATTTTGAAATCAATTAGGAACATGAAACCTTACATCACACATTGCTACAACACATGACACCGTAAGCAAATCATGGAGAGTGATCATGAAGCTCATATTGAGCGACTTTAGCTAATGGTTAAGGAATCACAAGATTAGATGCTTCATTTGCAATACAAAATGCAAAAGTCAAATTGCAAAACTTATGGAACTAATGACTACCTCTATGAAAGAAAAACGGTAAGCCAGCATTACTAAAATAGAGAATGATCCTTCTAACGCTAAAGTCCCTCTACTAATAATCTAGAACCTGCCCAAAGGGAAACTAGACAAGAATAATGGCCCATTCCTACACCTGCCGCTTAGGCTCCACTAGTCATCTACCTAAATCTCATAGTGGCAGGTTAATTCATTCTCGGTACTCAAGAGGTGAATGTAGGTGTCTCATCAGTAGATTCAATAACCCTTGACCATGAGGAACTAGACAAAATAGAAGGTCAAAAGTCTACCATGACTACAAAAGAAGTGAACAAATTCCACTACGAGAAAAATGCCTTCAAGCTATTGAGAGAAGTGACAAGTTTGGAGCTCTTGATGCGCAATCGCTCTCTTTTGTGTCCAACTTTCCATTCCTCTGAAGTTTAAAGTCTTAGAATTTGAGAAGTTTAATGGCACCACCGACCCTTATGTCTATGTCTGAATATACCTACGAAGATGGTCAGGTATGAGAAAGATGAAAAGCTCTTCATCCATTGCTTCCAGCATAGCCTTACTTGGGTAGTAGCTTAGTGGTATATCGAGCTAGATGATATGGAAATCCAATTATACGCTAACTTGGATAAGGCCTTTCTAAATCAATACCAGATCGACTTTCCCTGATGAATTTTAAGAAGAGATCCATTGAAAGTTTCAAGCAATACACCTAAAGGTGGAGAAAAGAAGCAAACCTAGTACAACCTTTCTTTACAGAAAAAGAGATGACAGCCACTTTCATTCATACCTTACGTACACTTTATTATGAGAAACTCATAGGAAATGACATCAAGAAATTTGTAATCCTAGTCCTCTCTGGAGAAATGATTGATGCAACCATTAAAAATGGTAGAATGTCAGTCGAAAAAACATCTGGATCGACCAAGAAGCCTATCGCCAGTAAGAAAAAAGAAAGAAAGGCCAATGCCATAACTTATGCTAGCTCATCTCAACCAAAATGGCATCATATAGCTGACCTTCATTACCCAAGCACATTGTATTCTTGCCTTATCACAATACCCCCTCAGCCAATTAATGCAACCTATAACCCATCATTTACAATACCATTCAACCCACCACAAAGCTACCCTTGATAAGTTCACCAGTACCAATCGAGCAACCAATAATGCACTAGGCAATCAAGGTGCAAATCAACAAAGATGACATTTTGATCCTATCCTTATGACCTATAAAAAGCTTTACCAAACCTTGCTCCTAAATCATTTAGTGGCCCTAATTTATGTCCCAAAAAAAAAGCCACCATACCGGGAATGGTACAACCTTAATGCCTATTTTGAATACCATGTTAGGACAGCAGGGCATGACATTGAGAACTGTATATCTTTCAAATGAAATCTGCAAAATCTAACTAATTCAAAATTCTTGCAGTTCAGGATGAACCAAGGACCAAGTGTTACTGCTAATCCTTTACCAAACCATACTGAGCTAGCTACAAACATGATTGACATTAAGAATAAATATGGAGTCTAGGAAAGCATAGAGGATGTAAGGATGCCAATGTTCTTGGTCTAGCAGGCATTGATTCAGGTCTAGTTGCTTAACACAATAGAAAATTGGAAGATAATCCTGACAACTTCTATGACTTCCACACAGCTATAGGTTATACCCTATAAACATGCAAAGGTCCATGGTTCAATGAATAATGAATAAGGAACAGATAGAATTCTATCATGAAATCTGACCTACTGCTAAATCTATCAACATGATAAGAGATGAAACCATGTAGCCACTTTAGCAAAAAAATTGACCTCTTATTCTTTATAGTAAGTTAAGTCCCGAAGTTAGTTTTTCGACACCTACACCAAAGTTAGTTGTTGAGGTACCTAACCATTCCCATATAAGAGCAACAAAGCTGTCTTATGGAAGTACGAGAATCAGGTAATGATGATTGGAGAACTAACTCCCATAACTACTATAATGGAATTATCAGAAGTTAGTCACATAACTCATAGCTGTAGGTGTTACGCTCTCTCAACTCAAGAAAAATGGAAGGTTGGTGCATCTCCAAGCACAAGTACCACTCAGGCCCAAGCAAAGAATTTTAAGCCCAAGAAAGTCAAGGAAGTAGTAAGTGAAAGAAAAGCTACAGAGTTTCTCAAGTTCATCAAGCATAGTGAATATTGTATATAGACTAGTTAAGAAAACTACTCATGGAGATTTCTATGCTATCTCTATTTCTTAACCTAGAAGTTCACCGAAATGCCTTACTGAAGGTGTTAAACGAAGCATATATGCCATCGGACGTCTCTATGGACAAATCTGATTAGCTAGTGAACAACATCACGACCGATAATTATATCTCCTTCACTGATGATAAGATCCCACCTTGAGGTAGCGACAGTTATAAAGCTGTACTTATCACTACCCATTGCAAGGGACGTATTTTGCCTAAAGTACTCATAGACAATGGGTTGACCCTTAATGTTATGCTTATGACTACATTAAGCAAACTCTCTGTCGATCAGTCCAACATCAAGAGTAGCCACGCCATAGTTTGAGCTTTTGATGGAACATGTCATAGAGTAATTAAAAATATCATAATCGAGCTTTAGATAGGCTCATTCACATATAAAGTTACTTTCAAGTTATAGATATTAATCTATCTTACAATTGCCTATTATGAAGGCCATTAATACATTTCATTGAGGCCATCCCATTCTCTTTCCATCAGAAGCTCAAATTTGTGATAGATGATAAAATAGTCACCATCGAGGCTGAAGAGGAAATGGTCACCACTATTTTCACTAAAGATATCTATATAGAGCCTAATAAAGAAGTACCAGAGTCATCCTTCTAATCCTTCAAGTTCGTTAATGCTACATTTATGTGAGACGGATTACCAATAGTTGAACCCACCTATCAAAGAGAGCAACTCAAGTTTAAAAATGATCGTTAGCAAAGGTTTCCATGTTGGAAAAGGGCTTGGCAAGAATTTACAAAGGATGGCTCAAGCCTTATAGGTTATCACTCAAGTCAACAAACAAGGCTTAGGATTCAAGGCTAATGCACAGTTAAAAAAGCAGTAAGAAAGAATGATCCGCAATCAGAGGGTGACTCGATCATTGGTTCAAGAGGGGGAATCAAAGCGAGCAATGCTGCCATCTTTCCATAAGATATTCCATTTGGGAGGATGAATCGATCCAAACCAACCAGAAGAGCGAAAAGATGTCTTGGTCATCTTAAACAGAGCACTTCACAACCTTGATCTCTAAGATACTGAGCCATAAAATGCATTTCCTTCCACTAAGACCTAATTTTGATAACGAGGTCATGATGGAAGCCTCTGCATTTTTCCTATCCTTTTTATGTAATGTTAAGAAAAGAAAACCTACCTAGCCTTACCCAAAGATAGGTAGGTGTCTTATATACTAGGCACTATGGTTAAACATTATCAATGAAATGACTTTTGCCTATATCATTCCATATTATGTGTCTATATAACTTTTCAACTTTTTTATCTCTATTACTTTTTTGCCTCTACTTTATCCAAATTCCTTAGTTGTGTGCATGTCTTTTGCAATGTTTATTTTTTCCCTTTTCAGGTTTCCTGACAATAATGATATGGATATGTCTGATGGGTTGTTGAAGATTGATTTCAAATGGTCAATTTGCACTAGTGAAGTTGATCCTAAAAATGATTTCGAAGAGAGCTTTGTACCATCAGACCTCTTAAGATTAGTTGAGTAAGAGGATAAGTAGATCATGCCCCATGGAAACCCAACAAAAGTTATAAATTTAGGTACTCAAGAGGGTCAGAAGAAGGTTAAAATTGAAACCTCAATAAAGTTGACAACTAAGATCGAGCTGATAAACCTACTTTAGGAATATCGGGTATATTCGCTTGGTCATATCAAAACATGCAAGCACTAAACACTAATATAGTGGTCCATAAGTTTCCCATCAAACATGGATGCAAACCAATTTGGCAAAAGTTAAGGAGGATAAAGCAGGAAATGCTCCTTAAAATTAAAGAAAAAGTCAAGCAGCAGTTTGATATGGGGTTTATCGAAGTAGCCAAGTATCCAGAATAGGTTACCAATAGAGTCCCGATCCTAAAGAATGATGGTAAAGTACAAATATGCATTGATTATCAAGATTTGAATCAAGCTAGTCCCAAGGATAACTTTCCACTGCTTACATTGACACTCTAGTAGACAACACGTCAAGAATTCTCTTTTCTCCTTCATGGATGGATTCTCAGGCTATAATCAGATCAAGATGGTGCCCGAAGACATGGGAAAAATAACTTTTGTAACCATGTGTGGGACATTTTGCTATAATGTCATGCCCTTCGAATGCAAAAATACTAAGGCAACATATCAATGAGCCATGGTAGCCCTATTCCATAAGATGATGCATAAAGAAATTGAGGTCTATGTTGACGACATGATTGCTAAGTCAATGAGAAAGGATGAGTATGTTACAGACCTTCAAAAACTTTTTGAAAATATACCTTAGTAGTCACTTCAGGCAAGCTTTTATGCTTTATAGTTAGTGAAAAATGGATTAACGTTGACCTAGGTCAAAGCCATTCAAGATATGCCACCACCTCAAACCCAAAAAAAAGTGAAAAGCTTTTTAGAGAGGCTAAACTACATTGCTAGATTCATATCCCACCTCACTAACAAATGTGACCCTATCTTTTGGTTCTTTCGTAAACAAAATCCAAAAGTGGAATGAGGCATGTCAAGAAGCCTTTAATAAAGTCAAACATTATCTGTTAAGCCTACCGGTGGTACCCTATCTTTTGGCTCTTTCACAAACAAAATCCAAGAGTGGAATGAGCTATGTCAAGAAGCCTTGTATAAAGTCAAACATTATCTATCAAGCCTACTAGTGTTGGTACCATTGATGCCTGGTCAACCTTTAATCCTTTACTTGGCAGTCTTCGACAAGTCTATGGGTTATGTATTAGGGCAGCATGATGAGTTAAGAAAGAAGGAACAATCAATTTACTACTTAAGCAAAAAGTTCATGGAATACGAGTGCAACTACTCCGCAATCAAGAAGTTGTGCTATGCTTTAGTATGGATAGCCTAGAGGCTAAGGTAGTACATGCTGTATCACACCACATGGTTAATTATACGGCTTGACACTATCAAGTATCTATGCGAAGCCCTTGCACTATCAAGAAAGCTAGCTAGATGGCAAGTCCTACTTTCTAAATACGACATTGCCTATGTTAGTCAAAAAGCCATCAAGGGTAATGTGATAGTTGACTTTTTGGCAAGTCAAGCGGCAAATGGCTATGAACCCTTAAATTTTGACTTCCAAGATGAAGATCATTTTAGCATTTTAAATATGAAGACACCTATAACCCAGATCAATTTTGGAAGATGTATTTTGATGGAGCATTAAATGTTCTAGGACATGGATTTAGGGCAACATTGATGTCACTAGATGAGAGTCATTACCCATGCATAGCAAAGCTAAATTTGGACTACACAAATAATATCGTAGAATATAAAACTTGTGTCATGGGGCTTCAAGTAGCCATTAAGAGGAATGTCAAGACATTACAGGTGTTCGATGATTCGACCATAGTCATCTTCTAATTAAAAGGGGAATGGTAAACTTGTGATGCCAAGCTAATGCAATATGGAAAGCTAATAGCAAAGCTCAAGAAAAAATTTGATGATATCAGCTTTTGACATTTACCTCGAGAAAAGAACCAAATAGTCGATGCTTTGGCTACCTTGTCATCCATGTTTAAAGTTAACCTATAGTCGGATGTTGCTCCTATCTAAATGAGCATCTACATAACTCTAGTTTATTGCCATAACATTGAAAAAGAGA
>JBBYHO010025655.1:0-11932 GCA_038382025.1 Adansonia gregorii
AGTTTGATAGTGTGGCTTTTTGCCTTGGGGTTTGTCAATCTCACTCTAGATTTGCAAAGGCTTTGAATTTTAAGGCCGTTTTTAGAAGGTATGAGTGGTTCATGATTATGAAGTGATGGACCGAAGCTTAGATGGTTCATATCATTTTTTTTAGGGACATTTTGTTGTGTTAAGTTTGCTGGCAAGAGTTCTCTTTGCTAATTATGATTCAGAGGTTGTTTTTGACAGTTTGAATAGATTGCTCCAATTCCAATTGTTAAGATGCCAATTTGAAAAGAAATTTGGTTCCTTACCTTTAGGCTTAAATTTACTGGGGAAAGGTTTTGAGCATAATTTCGGGATGTGGGGTCCAAGGACAAGACTGATTGTGGCCCTGAGGGTTATTTTTGGTCTTTAGACATGAAACAAAATTCTCACAAAGTTTCATCTTTCCAAATAATGCTAGAAAATCCTCTTGTTAGTTCTATATATTTATCAAGCATTATCAATTAAATGATAAACATGATGCAATATGGGATACAGGAGTTACAAAAAGATTTTGTAAGAATCAAGTGATTATGTTTCATTTAAAAGAAAGAAGGACAAAGTCTTGACAAATTACAGGATCACAGAAGAATTTTAAGATACAAAGACATAAGTCTTCTACTAAGTGTCCTTGGAAATCTTTCTTAAGCAATTAACCCTTGTGGCATTGGTCGACTCATGAGAGGATTTTCAAATTGCCCTATGGTGGGATGACCTTAAGATTAGGTAGTTTTTGTTCCTTAGGTGCAGATAAGGATGAGACTTGGTAGAGTAGGTTAGCATAAAATAGGTGAATTAGTTTATTATTTGGCGTTTTGATTAGGGTTTTGAGTGTAGGGTAAGTTGGTTTTGATCTAGCCTGGTGATGGTTTGGGTTTGATTTGGTTTAGGGTAAGAGGGAGTTTGGTCACTTAAGCCACCCTTTTAGGTTTTCAACTTAAATCGATTTTTTTGGACACCTTTTTGGGTTTTCATCTAAGGTTTTTTCTTTTTTTTTTTTGGTTTTTTGAAGTGGTAGCAGAAAGATGATAGGATGCCTTTTCGATTTTCATCCTAGGATCCTTTCATGCATATATTTCTTGACAATATCAAAATTCACAAGGGTAGGTAAGTTACTCCTATCTAGCTCAGTTAAGATCAGGGTTCTTCTGGAAAGTATGTATTGTACCATGTACGAGCTTTTTAATTTGTAGTCCATTTTCCTCGAGTATCTTTATGGATCATGAGAATTTGTTTGAATACCAAGTTTTCTTCTTGGAACTGATGAAGATGGACCATTTTGTCATGGGCTCTCATGATATGCTTTTGATATATTTGCTTGTGACAGATGGCTTTTATTTTTTTTCTTTTCGATGAGTTGAGCTACTCATATTTATTTTTGACCTATTTGTTTTCTTCAAATTATGATTCCATTAGGACTTTGAGTGAGGGGATTTCAACTCGATAGTAGGACATCCTTTATGCCATAGACTAAGAAGAATATGGTAGCACCCATAGAAGTTCCTACCATTGTGTGATAGGCATGTAATGCAAAAGAAAACTTTTTGTGCCAATCTTTGTACATCTCAACCATTTTTTTTGATTATTTTCTTGATATTCTTTTTGGCTGCTTCAACTACTCTATTCATTTTTCGATGGCATGGAATAGAATTACGATGTTGAATCTTAAACTGAGAGCAGATTGCTTGCATTATTTTGTTTGTCACATTGCATGCACTATCAGTAATGATTTGCTTAGGAAAACCATATCTACAAATGATGTCACATTTCACAAATATGCATACCACAAATATGATGACATTGGCATAAGCAGCTGCTCTACCAGCTTGCTGAAATTATCAATAGCAACCAAAATGAAGCAGTGCCTGTTAAAAGACTTAGGGGTAATTGGTTCGATCATGTCCATGCCCCATATGGAAAAAGGCTATGGAGTTATAATAACATGTAGAGCTGTCAATGACACATGAATTTTGTCTACGTAGATTTTGTATTTATGGCATTTTTGAGCATATTCAATGCAATCCTTTTCAAAAGTCAACCAATATTATCTTGATCACATGACTTGTTTCACCATTCAATTTCTATTAGCATGTGTATCGTAGATTCCTTAATGGATTTCTTTAAGCTTTAAAGGCATCCACGCACTAAAGTAGTACCTGATCCTAGCCTTTCTTATACAAAATTTTGCCATCCAAAATGAAGCTCACAGCTATCCTTCAAATGGTTTTCTTATTGGTTTTGGTAGCACATTTGAGGTATTACTAATCTTTGATAGACTGAAGGATGTCATTATATCATGGCAAGCCACCTTTCTTTTTTTTAACATTTTGACAATGTGCTGTAGTTATAGTTGTATAGATGCTTATCTGAATGGGAGCAACGTCAGATTCTCTATTGACTCTAAACATGGATGACAAGGTGGCTAAGACGTCAGTGGTTTGATTCTCTTCCTGAAGTAAATGTTGAAAGCTAATATTATTGAATTCCTTTTTGGGTTCTAAGATCAGACTCCCATAATGGTTTAGTTTAGCATCACACATTTGCCATTTTCCTTTTAGTTGGTAGATGACAAGGGCTAAATCAAAAAATACTTGCAGTGTTCGAATGCCTCTTTCAATAGCTACTTGGAGTCCCATGATGCAAGCCTCATCTTTAGCTATATTGTTAGGGTAGTCAAAGTTCAATCTTATTATAGAGAGGTAGTGGTTTCCATCAAGCAAGATAAGAATTACCTTAATTTCATGCCCTAAAATATTTAAAGCTCCACTAAAATACATTTTCTAAGATGAACTACACTCAAAAGTGTCTTCTGCCTTGGATATTCACATCAAGTCTTCATCAAGAAATTCCAAGTCTAAAGCTTAATGGTTATTTGTTGCTTAGCTTGCCAAGAAGTCTGCTATTGCACTACCTTTAATGGCTTTCTGATTCACATAAATGATGTTGTACTTAGAAAGCAAGACTTGCCACCTGGCTAATCTCACTGATAAGGCAAGAGCTTTGCATAAATACTTGATTTGGATTAAGTTTGGCGATTAGTCAGATGGTGTGGTACAGCACGTATTGCCTTAACCTTCGGGCTATCCAAGCCAGAGCACAGCATAATTTCTCCACTGCTAGATAGTTATTCTTGCTCAAGTAATAAATAACCTGCTCTTTCTTACTTGACTCATTGTGTTGACCCAATACATGGCCCATTGACTTGTCAAAAACTGATAGATACAAGATTAGAGGTCGACTGGGCACTAGGGGCACAAGTACTAGAGGATTTAAAAGGTAGTGTTTGACCTTATCGAAGCCTTTTTGGACTCTTTATTCCATTCTTTAGGATTTTATTTTTGAAGTAGTTGAAAGGTTGGACCATATTTGTCGATCATCTGAGACACAAATTAAGCTATGTAATTTAACCTTCCTAAAAACTCTTTACTTTTTTTTTGAGTTTGATGTGGTGGCATATTTTAAATAGCTTTGATCTTGTTGAGATCAACTTTTATTCCTTTTTTGCTCACGATGAAACCTAATAGTTTACCTGATGTGACATCGAATGTGCATTTTATGGGTTTTAACTTAAACTAGTATTTACTAGGCCGTTTGAAGAGTTTTTACAAATCGCTAACATGTTCACTCTCTTTTGATGATTTGGTGACCATATTATCCACATACACCTTGATTTCTTTGCTCATGAGATCATTGAACAATGTTATCATCACACTTTATTAGGTTACCCCAGAGTTCTTGAGCCTTAAAGGTATCACTTTGTAGCAAAAAGTGCCTTACATGGTCATGAAAGTGGTTTTCTTCATATCTTCAGTTGCCATTTTGATTTGCTTATATCCCGTAAATCCATCCATAAAGAAAAATAGTGTATTTTTGGTGGTGTTATCTACTAAGGTATTGAAATAGGGTAAAGATAAATTATCTTTTAGGTTGCCTCGATTTAGATCCCTATAATCCACACATATTCGCACTTTATCTTTTTTTAGGAATTGAGACTATATTGGCTACCCATTTAGGATACTTGGCTACTTTAAGAAATCCTACTTCAAATTATCTTTTTATTTTTTTTTATCTTTAAAAGCATTTTAGGTTTCATCCTTCTAAGCTTTTGTTGCATGGCTTACACTCAGGTTTAAGAGGAAGTTTATAGACAACAATGTTGGTGTCTAATCTGGGCATGTCTTTGAAAGACCAAGCAAACACATCTCGATACTCTTGGAGGAGACTTATCTGTTCAGCTCGAGTTGATGGTTTTATAGAGGTTTCAAATTTCACTTCTTTTTAGTCTTTTTTAGTTCCAAGGTTTATGGTTTCAGTGGGTTTTTTCATGACGTAGTATCTGTTTTTCTTCCTATTCAATTAGTCTTAGCAGGTCTTCAAAATTCTTTTTAAACTAGACCTCGTCAGTGTAGATTGGTTAGTCAAAATTGATATCCGGTGTCTCAGCATGAATATTCATGTCACCTTTATATGGAAAAAGAATAATATAGGCAAAAAAATATGTAGAAAAGGATTTAAAAGTTGGCAAGAACTATGAAATGTGTAATGCTTAGTCATTTTCATTGATAATACTTAATAAAAAATACCCACACAAAGGATCCTATAATGCTTTTGGTTAAAAGCATGTAGGTTTCATTCATAGCTTTACTTTGAAATTGACTTGAGTAGCACAGGAATCTCAATTTCAATCCAAACACTTAAAACAAATCCTAAAGGGCACAGACCAGTCTTTTGGTCCATCATTGACATCCTTGGCTCATCAATTGCATTGACAGAGAAATCTTCAATTGCCTTGTTTAGTATGAGCATAATATTAGAGAAGCCAAAATTTATATGTCCTCCTAGATGAAAACTTTCTCAAAGTAGTGGAAATGTCATTAGTTCATATCTTGCGTCTTGTTCCAATAAATGAGCCATCCTTTTCTCTCACTTCTTTTGAGGTTTTTATCTTTTCTGCTATGCATTGGGCTTGAATCTTAGCCTTATTTTGTCAAAATGGTTGACAACTTTCAAGGCTTTGACAATCCCTTGGGGGTATTTTTCGAGTCCTTTTTCAACTTGGGCACCTTTGTCGATGGTTAACTTTAGACCCATGTGAGTGCTCTTTGATAGGCTAGGCTCAAGCATTGACAACTCCTCATTGACATAAGTGGCATTGACAAACTCAAAGGAGTAAAACGAAGATTTTGGGACATTATCATCTGGTTTAATATAGAGGCATCGGTTGAGGTAGCAACGATGATATCTTCTTTTCCTCCAATACTGATGACTTCATTTTCGATGATGAATTTTAACTTTTGATGTAATGATGATGACACTGCCCTCATAGAATGAATCCAAAGTCTTCCCAATAGGTAGTTATATGATGCAGCCATATCCATCACATGAAAGTCCATTTAATAAGTGCATGGGTTAATTTGGAATGGAATGGCAATGCTTCCCACAGCATTTCTATAAGTTCCATCGAATGCTCACACCATTGTGTGACTATTTTGGATATGAGATGCATTAATGAGAGCTTGTTTAAGCATGATATAGGAATTAATTTAGAGCTAACCTGTTATCAATAAGCACTTTGGGAAATGTGTTGGATTTACAATATGTGGTGATGTGAAAAGCTTTATAGATTCCCCTTCTTTCATGAGAACTTTCATCATCGCTAAAAGATATATAGTTTCCAGTAGTGATGTTGCTTACTAGGTGATCTATCTGCCCTATAAAGATGTTAGAAGCAACATAGGCCTAATTTAAAACCTTAAAGAGACTATCAGCTTTAAAGTTTAATAGTAGTGACAACATAGATATCTTAGTGGGTTGCTTATTCAGCTAATCAACAAGGCTATATTCACTATGCTTAATGAACTTAAGGAATTTCGTAGCTTTTTTTCACCCACTAGCTTATTAATAGCTTTCAAATCCGAGTCTTTGGTTGCAGGCTTTGAAGGAGTAAAAGCAATGTCCTTTTGCTGAATTTCACTTCTCCATGCTATTAGGGCAAAACATTTGCCACTTT
The DNA here is from genome assembly GCA_038382025.1 of Adansonia gregorii. Classification (NCBI taxonomy): domain Eukaryota; kingdom Viridiplantae; phylum Streptophyta; class Magnoliopsida; order Malvales; family Malvaceae; genus Adansonia; species Adansonia gregorii. Next base: position 6,035 of record JBBYHO010025655.1, read on the forward strand.
AAGTTAGGTAGTTTATCCATGAAAGGTCAAAGTTTATGGCTTGCTAACTAAATTCATCGGTGATCCAAATTTTACTTTCATAATTCCATGGAACTGCTTTATTGTTCTTATAAGACAATAAAGATGAAAGTTGAATGATCATTTTTGGCATGGGCTGATCAAGGGAAGCTTTGACTCTCGGTTGATTGTCAAACAAAATCATTGGCTTTCTAACCTCATAAGGAGGATTTCTCATATTTTTTTTATTGACATTCATGGATAGCACTACGTTTACTGACTCAACATGTGAGGCTCTTTTTTGTTGTAGAATTTAGTGTTACCCTCATTTATCATTCTTTGAACCATGGCACAGGTCTCTTTACACCTTTAAAGAGTATGTTCGTAGAGGGTCTACAAATCACAAAAGTCATCAATTTTTTCCTCTGTCTTTTGGCTCCATTAACTAATAGGGCTTGCATTAGGATTTTCCAAATTAAATTCATAGGCATTGTAACCTCCTTTATATTTTTTACAATCTCGTAGTTTTTCTCAATGGCCATTCTTTCTATATCAAATTCAGTATGAACTTCGGATGAGCTAGCTCCAATACTGTGGTTCTTACCCAACCTCAACTTTTTTTCTTTGCCCTTGAGGGTATTTCTTTTGTCTGATTCACTTTTCATGGCTTCATCAATCATTCCACTTAATATGACCATATCCACAAAGTTCTTCAAGTGGCTCTTTATATTTTCAAAAAAAAAGGGCTTGTAATGTGCTAAGGAATCTGACTATCATCTCTTTTTCCATCAATAAGGGATGAATCTAGGTAGCCTCTTCCATTAACCTCAAAATGTACTGCCTAAAGCTTTCGTCAACTCTCTTTTCAATGCTCATGAAAGAAAAATAATTCAAGGTCTAATCATTGTAGGTCTCTCCTCATAGAACTGATGTGGATTAATGACAAACTGATATGTTCATTCCATTCCTCATAGAACTCAATCTCGGACTGATTTATCATCCTTTTGATCATTTCTAGGAATGATGGGCCATGCTAAAAAACATGCTCTTAATTATAGTGGTAGCAGGATGGTTAAATGGCTTTCATACTTTGGTTTTCAATATCTGACACTATTTTAACTTTCACAAAGGCTTGCTAGACCTTGCTCATTAGGGTTTTAACTTCTTTAATGCTCTTTTTGACCAATAACCTTTCTTATTGATTATCACATTCACTTTTGGTTTTGTATGGTTAGGAAATAGATTGGCTCTGACATTTGGTCCAGGCCTTTGTTCAACCTTCATCACACCTTTTCTAGTAAACCCTGTACCTTTTTCTTAAATAGGAGTTCTTAATAGAGTGACCTTGTGTTCTTACATGGCACTTATAATAGGCATTCTCATTATACCACTTAGAATATGGTGGTGATGTTAGGTTTGTGAATACTGGGGCCACTAATTTACCTGCCAATAGATGAGAGTAGATCTCTTGGTAGAAGTAAAGGAATGGCTTAAAGTGCTCCTTTTCTTAAAGTGCTTGTTAATTGTTTAGGGCTCTTGCATTGTTTGTGTTATAAGGTTGTACACTTTGGGTTGTGTTTTAAACGAGATTCGATGCAAAGCTCATTGTTAAAGCAAAGCTGGCAGAATGAACTGATTATAGTGCTGGTGAGTAAGGGCTAAAACCTGGATTTAACATGTTCGAGAGGTACACAGCCTATGTTAGATGTACATTTTAATTAAATATGGCGTGAATTTTGCTAATAACATTCACTTCCTTCTTTTTACCCTTATTTGTTGGCTTTTTGATCGACCTAAATAATTCTTCGATGGATATCTTGCCATTTTTCATTACGTTATCCATCATTTCGCCCGATATGACCATACTAACAAAATTTTTCATGGTATTTCCCATCAACTATTCATAATGGAGAACTTGTAAAGAGCTAATAAAAATGACTGTCATCTTTTTCTCAATCAGAAAGGGTGAACTTGAGTTAGTTCCTCTCTCTAGCTTTAAGTGTATTGCCTAAAGCTCTTAGAGGCTTTCTTTTCTATGTCCATAAAAGTGAGAGGATCCAGGGCCTAGTTGGACACATGCTTGTATCGACTAAGGAAGGCGTGAGTTAAATCTGCCTATGTCTAAATTTTCATGAGATCAAAACCTTTAACATCGGATAGCTGCCCCAGTTAGACTATCATAAAAGTAGTGAATAAGTAGCTTTTCATTTTCTTCATACCCAACCATTTTATAGCAATACAAGCGAAAGTGTACCATAGGGTTTGTAGTCTTATTGTACTTTTTAAAATTTGACACTTTGAATTTAGGTGGGATAATGAGATTGGAAACCAATCCCAAAGATTTTAGGTCTACAACCCTAAATTTATCACTTCAGTTGATAGTTCGAAGGCACTTTTCTAGTTTACTGATACCTGTTTAAGCCTTATCATTTTTTAAGGACCATTTTGTTTTTTCTTGTTCCTTTTGCTCAACAAGGTCTAGGACTATAGGCCCTATTGGTGAAGAGCTGGCACCTTGAAATCCTTAGACCAGATGGGATGCAACTATAGGGTTAATGTAATTGAATAGTTGAGCTGATGGGATATTTGCTACCGGAGGATGCTGTCTATTCAATACCCTTTCCTAAACATTGGTGGCTTTAGTACTACCGTTCAAGTTGCTTTTAAAATTACCTAATTCTTTCCCAGTATTGATAATGCTCGTTTACCTTTTTTCCTTCACAGCCTCAGAGAATAGCTTAGTTAAGTCTATAATCTGAGCTTGGTGTTCCTTATTCTTACAGGGTGATTTCTCTTGGGACTCCCTATACACAAGTTCATGTCACTCAATATAGGCTTAGGGATCATTTTCCATGGCTTTCTGACGATTATGAGTGTTATACCGATGATAAACTATAGATTGCATGTTTTAAAGCATCTTTGCTTTAGATTATTACTGAATTAAACTCTTATGATATGTCATAGGCATGTTTGATGAGATGAAAATGGGTGTGCAATTAAATGACAATTAACATGAATATATAAATTAGTAAAAACAATTACATTAGTCATGCTAATGCACGTAGGATAATTAAACTTTAAGAGTTTTCATTAAAGCAACAAAATATTCCAATTACACTTGATTACATTCAAAAATGCCTGACACAATTACATTGCATGATCACATGTTCCATAAAATGTAATAATTCTTGTTTATGAGCTCTAACGGGCAAAATGCCATGTGTCAAGGATCTAGCTATGTCTATCATGTTCTCAGCCTCTAATTGGCTGTCTAAATCTGCTTAGTGAGATGGTGGTGGTGGTCTTGATAATTTTGGCATGTGCCATCGACCACATGAGGCCATTCTTCCTCTCGTTGTTTGGAAGCTCTTACTAGTTCATCGACTTGGTCTTCGCAGGCTTGAACAGAATGCTCTAAATCTTTAATTCTAAGTGTTAAAGTCTCATTCTTAACATGGGTTGCTCTTAAATCCCTAACTTAAGCTTTTAGCCATTTATTCTTTGTTTGATAAGTTGATATAAGGCCATGGGTTCTAAAAAGCTTTTCCTTATCAACTCTAGCTTTTCTTTACATCAATGTAGTTTTTTCTCAAGTGTAGAAATTTTTGCCTTTTGCTTAACTGATGACTTAACAAGGTGTTGAGACTTGCTTGCTTAGCTAAAGGCCATGTAGTTTTTGCTCGAACTCTTAATATCATCCTTGAAGAGGCTTTTCTCTTTGATAGCCCTATTCACCTCGCCATCCTAGAGTTAGAGGTCCATCTCTAATTGACTCTTTTTTCCTTTAAGGGAGTGATTTCTTGGGTAAAGGTTGCCTTTTCTTGTTCAAACTCTCACTTAAGTAATGCAATCTCAAAGGGAACTTCATCAACTAGTATTTATGATGTTCCAACAATAGAGAAAAGTAAAGAGTCATTGATGTGATGGATCTTTCACTCATCATATCTTGAGGTCATACTTCTTCCTCTCTAATACTTCTCCATGCAATATGTTTGTCTCCAAGCATGGAAAGTAGTTGAACTTTTGACTTGGAATCAGGCTCACCATAATCAAAATCCCACTACTCTAGGTCTTGGGCAAAAGGGATAAATTGTTAATACTGAAACTATCACAGGACTAGGACTGGTAGATAACTAGTGCTTCCCCATAATCCCATGAGTGACACACAACTATAATCTCTGCATTGCTATATGATTGTCTGTGGTGAAAACCAAATGGTTTTTCATGTCACTTCTCCATTGAGGTTTTGGAATTTTTGGACCTATTGCTCTTCAAACTTGTCTTGAGGCCAATCCTTCTCAAGGACCTTAGAGATAAGGCTAAAGTTGGCTAAAAAGTTGTACGACATACCCTTTTCTTTAGGAGAAAAAGTGATTGACAAGCTAGATGTAAAAAAGTGGTATGCATCCAATGAAGCAACTCGTACCCATCTTCTGACAAAAGTTGAGAGCTTGAATAGTTTGAGCAATTGATGGCCAGTTTGAGATTAATGTTGCAGCATAATGGAAAAAAGATATTTGCTACCGTAGCTTCAACGTAGCCTAATGTTTCAAAAATATGACTAGACCATATATCGCCAGAGCATAGATATCTTAAACTTTTCGGATATGATTAATACTTGCCGTTGCTTTTTTCAAACTAGCCCATGAAATGCACTCATTGTTCCTCTTCTTCTTGATATGATCCAGATCCAAGATTCTATTGCCTTGAGAATCTGAGTTAATCTTTTCTTGAAAGTCAGAGGGTGCAAAGCCTTACAATATATTCTGTTAGTCTTGGCCCTCTCGATATTGAGTAACATAATGTATTTGTCAACTGTGGAGATTAAATCTTCATGGTTAAAAGTGAAACATTGATTTGTTGGGTTCCAAAATTGAGATACTACTTGCAACAGACCAAAATCCAAATAGAACTGAAGTCAAAGGGCTATATCTCCTTATCTCTTAATGAATAATTCCTCTCAGTATTATCCTAACTAGTCCATATATGCTTCAAATCTGGCAAATCATTTTGATGGTACTCTATCTTAATCCTTTCATGCATTATTAAAACTATTCCAATGTTAGGACATTACCATCTCCTCATCGCTGGCACTGACCATGCTCGGATTTCCTCAAAAGGCTTTAGGTATAAAGTGGACTGTTGCTCCCTGATAGACACCCCTTGATAAACACTAAACCATTGGCCAATTATCCTATAGTGATGATGATTATGATGAAATGATGCATGTATTAAATAGAAAAACAAAAAGAAACCAAGTTAGTGACCGCAAGAAATAACGATCATAAAGGTATATATAAAAACTAGCAACAAAAATGCATCACAAAAATTGCCTAGGTAATAAACGGTATGATCCTAAGGGCAAGCACAATAATTAACCACAAACAGATAGCATAACAGCGCATCTACGTTAAAAATGCCTTCAACCCATGATAGGTACATGTTAAGCCATCATTTAAATAGCATTATAGCTCGTTTTGGTCGTATATTATATTTTTATAGGGAACTATAAGTGACAACATTTGCTTGTCATCACCCATTTATTGAGGAGGTTAACTGTAGGTTAACCGTAGAGCATGATAGCCTACCCTAAAATAATCATGAAATAAAATAATAAATGCAGGTGACAATGTATTATCGCCTGCTTAATATGGTGTGTAGGAGTGAAGGTAAAAAGTGTTTCCCGGAGTGATCCTATTCTCCAGGTTATTCTAACAGCAATTTGGTCTGGTTTAACATAGTTAGGCTCATAAGGTTTAGTATATAGGTTTAAGTTGACGCTTATGCAAAAGGTTAGTCACGAAGGGAATGGCTTACTTCCTCTTAATAATTAGGATACTGACCTTACCATTGTGTTTGGTGGAGATCTAGTGCAAATGCAAGTGCACGGTATGTGTCAAG
>JBBYHO010025666.1:9483-54391 GCA_038382025.1 Adansonia gregorii
AATTTTTCTTGCTTTAAATAACATAATAGGAGTAAAATACAGCAAAAGATAATATTTACATAATATATTTAGCAAATAATACACGCAATCAAATAATTACAAGAACACGTAAACATTTTTAAAATGAAAAATCCTCTTAATGTGAGAAGTACAAACCATGAGACCTGATCCAAAAAATTTTCGCTACAAAATACAAATGAGTGAAGTGTCTTTTGATAAATATAGATATCACAAGAAACCCACATAAACAACAAATAATAGCTTATAAAGGAGTAAAAATAACTCAACAAATAGAGATGAAAATTTGACTGTGTAGATAAAGCCAATAATGCTAGGAACAATATATCGAAAAATCGTCAAAATTAGAATATGAACGACCAACTGATGATGAACCAAAGTGAGCCAAATTTCTTTCTCCGGCTACTCTTAGGAAAGAAAGAAAAAAAATGAAAACCAAATTTTAAAACCCTTTCCCTTTCTATAATATTGTCAAGTGCACACAATTTCACTTTTTAACTCTTTTTTTGTAATTTTGTTTTAATTGTGGTGGGCTCCACTTAAGTGGACCCATAACAAACTCCTTTTTCGGCTCAAGTGGAGGCGATTGCCAAATCATTAATCATATGACAAGCCTTAAACTTCCCTGTAAGGAGAATCTTCGTCAACATGTCCGAACCATTATCATTTGTATGAATCTTTACAAGCTTCAACTGCTTAGAGTCCTGAAATCACGTATCCCATGATAATACACATTAATGTGATTAGATCTATCATGAAAAGTCAGATTCTTACTCAAATGGATAGCACCTTGGCTATCATAAAACAAAACATATCTTTGTCGAGTAAACACAAATTCATGTAAAACATCCTTCATCTAAAGCAATTCTTTAAAAGATTTGATAGCAATAATAAACTCAGCCTCAGTAATCGAAAATGCAACACATTTTTGTAACTTGGATTGCCAAGCCACAACTCCTTTTTCAAAGGTAATCAAATTGCCTAAAATATAATTTCTAGAATCAGTTTTTCCACCCATGTATGAATTTGTGTAACCATAAAGGATTGGTTTTCCCATTCAAAAATTGAGTTTTAAACTAGAAATGCTTCCAAGATATCTTAAATCCATTTCACAGCATTACAATGCTTTCTACCAAGATTTGATAGAAAATGACTAATTACACCAACTGCATGGGCTACATTATTCCATGTGCAAACCATTGCATATATCAAACTTCCTACTATAAATGTTTACGGAGCATGTTGCATGTTTGCTTTCCCTTTATCACTAGATGAAGCATGTCTAGTGCTAGGGCTAAAGTGTAAACCGAAAGGTGTGCTTACAACTATAGTTTTATCTATACAAAATCGCTAAAGTACTCTCTTAATATATTTCTCCTAAGATAACCACAAATTTTTGGTTTTTTCGTCATGATTAATATGCATCGATTTGCTAAGCTTCTTTTTCAACATGTTAATTCGAGAAGATTTATAACCAATAATCAACATGTTATCGGCATAGGGTAATAAAATGATGAAGTCATTATCAAAAAAAATTTCTATGCAAACACGTAATGATCAGAAGTAGTCCTTTTGAATCCCTATTGGAGCATAATAACTCAAATGTCTTATACTACTACCTCGAGGCTTGTTTTAAGCCATAAAGACTCATCGGCAACAATAGCATCATTTATTTTTAACTTGATCACTTGGAATATGATTACCAATATTAGCTACATTAGGCATATAGGTCTGAAGAGATATACTAAGATTAACCAAGCCATGAATACTCGAATACTTTACCCTCTCAACCTTATAAATATCTTTAATGGTCTGATCCTTCATGAAAATGAAAGAAAATCTCGGGCTCATGCTTTTCGATATAAACGTAAAAATTTAATCAAAATTAAACATACGCAGTAGAATTAAATAAAGAAATACCTAGTTTTCTTCAAGATCTTAGGCAAAGTGGTGCATGTGATTAAATTGCAATTTAAAACATAGATTTGATAGAATCATACCTGATTAAAAGCTTTTAACCCTAAACATGTTAATCCTTACATGAATGCACCATGGGTTAATTATTATGATCTCTTCTTGAGGCTAAAAGTAGTCCAAGTGTTCTGCCATTAATGGTGGTCTACAGAGATGCCTATTAGAGCTTTTGTGAGGTTTGGTGGTTCTTCGCTACTAGCTAGAAGGCTTTTTAAGCCTCAACTAAAAGATATATAGCTAACAGGTTTAGATTTGAAGTGATCCAGGAACAATTCCCACCCCTATTACGCCAAGAAAAAGAAGAAAATAGCTTCATAGGGACGTAATTGTTTTACGCATGTAGACACCTAAATAAATCCATTCTCTTTTTGACTTTTCCTTCTGTTCAGCACACCCATTTTGAAATTTAAATCCATTCTCTTTCTGACTTGATTTTCTGTTCTTAAATCAAACTTGACCTTTTGCTTCTAAACACTTCACAGTTAGTCTTGGTGCTTGTTGAAGTGCTAAAAATCAGAAGACTTAAAAGAACATTAATTTTTCCTAATATTCAAAGAAATTCATACTTTGTACGACCTAATCCATTAGTCTCTAGGAAAACAAGGCATGCATCCCATCCACATTGAAATTTTTGGGCCAACCTAATTTTTTTCTAGGCCTTCCAACATATTTTAAGAAAATCAGATTGTGATTCAGGAAATTTTTCAGCAAAAGATCTTTAGTATTCAAAAAATTTGAACATCACATGCTTTTAGCCCAAAGGCTTTAAACAAAATACATTTTTCAAAAAAATAATTATTTGAAAAATTTTGAAAAGGTGTCATAAAAAGAGTTAAGGGTTTTCCTAATTTAAAAGAACCGAATTGGACTGATACCTGACCTATGAGACAGAGAAAGTGAAACAAAAATTTGAATTTTAAAGTTATTAGGGCAAGATGTGACAAAAGATTGAAAGAAAAGTGATCTTTCTTGGGGCATGGGATATGGAATTCAGGAGAGAAGTTAAGTTGAATCTTTCTTTCAATTTTCACATTGTTTGCAACATATGCTTGATCCAATACTTGATATTCACAATCATCTACACCATTTAGATGATATTGGCATTTGTATTATGTTTCATATATACTTTCTCATTGATGCTTGCAGTTGTATCATTTCATGAGTATTTACATTGGTAATTTGTGCATTTTTATCATTTAATTGCTTTGAAAAATGTCATTGTTTTTTTTATCTTTATCCCTATTTAAGTAATTATAATTGCATCAACCATTCATTTATCACATGAAATGTCAAAGTCTAGGTGGTTATATCTAAAGTATTTAAAAGAGTTTCTCCAACCCGTTTTTGGTGGCAATGTCTAAAAAATTTAAAAGAATTTGTTTTAAAACAAGTCTTCGGTGGCGATATTTGAAGCATTTAGAAGAATTTATTTTAAAACAAGTCTTCAGTGGTGATATTTGGAGCACTAAAAAGAGTTTTTAAAACAAGTCTTCGATGGTAATATTCAGAGCACTAAAAAGAGTTTTTAAAACAAATCTTTAGTTATGATATCATAAGCATTTAAAAGAATTTGTTTTAAAACAACTCTTCGATGGTGATATCTGAAGTATTCAAAAGAGTTTTTAACACAAGTCTTCAGTGGTGATATTCGAACCACTCAAAAAAGTTTTTAAAACAAATTTTCAGTGGTGATATCTGAAACACTCAAAAGAGTTTATTAAACAAGTCTTTGGTGCTAAAGTCTATAGCACTAAAAAGATTTTTTTAAAACAAGTCTTTGATGTTAGTATCTGAATTATTTAAAAGAATTTGTTTTAAACTAAGTCTTTGATGAAGATATTTGAAGCACTTAAAAGAGTTTTAAAACAAATCTTTGGTGGTGATATCCAAAGCACTTAAAAGAGTTTTAAAACAAATCTTTGGTGGTGATAATTGAAGTACTTAAAAGAGTTTTTAAAACAAGTCTTCAGTGGCAATATCTGAAGTATTTAAAAGAATTTGTTTCAAAACAAGTCCTCGGTGGTGAAATTAAAAGCATTTTCGATGATGAAATTCAAAGCATGAAATTGGAAACAATGAAATTTAGATTGATGAAGCTTCACCAACATATCAGAAGATCGGTCCTCATGATATTCAAATTAAGATGTCCACTTCATTCAATTCTGTGAAAGGTAGGTAAAGTAGGAGTTTTTATTTGTGAGCTTTATTTAGTTGGGAATCAAAGAAGCAAGCTGTCCACTTCATTTGATCCTATGAAAGGTAGGTGAATTAAGAGTTTTGTTTTGTCAGCTTCACTTCGCTAAAAATCGGTGGAGTAATATGTCCTCTTTCATTTGATCCTGTGTTAAAAGAAGTAAGATTTAAGTCCACTTTATCTGATTAAGCAGAAAGATCAACAGAGTTTTATCTATCAGCTTCAATTGATTAGGAACCAATAGAATAAGATAGCTTCTTTATTTGATCCTATGAAAGGTAAATGAAAAAGGCTTTAAGTCAACTTTGTCTGATTAAGTAGAAGGATCAACAGAGTTTTATCTATCAGCTTCACCTAGTTAGGACCCAATAGAAGAAAATGGCCTATTCATACAATCATATGAAAGGCAGGTGAAGAAGGCTGTAAGGCAACTTCGTTTAATCAAGTAGAAGAATTTGAGGAGTTTTCCTATGTTCTTTTCATTTGGTAAAAAACCAATGTAGTTGGTTTGTACGTATATATGCATAAAAAAAACTTTTCTATAGAAGGGCATATTACAGCCCAAACAAAATAATATCTATTTAATCTTTTCTTTATTCTTGATCTTCAGCAACAACCAAAAAAAAGCAGCTGTAGATACTTAATTTTGTTTGGGCCCTTTCCTAAACAAACCTAAAATATTCAAAACCAAGAACTTAGTGTTTCCACAGTGGGGAGTAGACTTCTTTCAAGTGAACTGGACATTTTTAAGACCTTTTTAGTCCTACTTAAATGGCCCCACCTGCACATGATAGAAAAAGTGTAGTTTCAAAGGTAACAGAGAATAAATCTCAAATAAAAAATATCGAATGTCACGGTGAAAATTTAATTTTTAACTTTATTCATTTGAAATTTTGGAATTTCTCTCCGCATACAATGCTATGGTCAAATTTCTCACTTTTAGGAATTTTTTAAATTTTTTCGTGAAATTACGAGATTAACCGTTGTATATTTTTACCAACACTTGTGTAGTACTATGTCGATTGTGTAGTACTATGTCGATACTCATCCAAAAAATAAAAAATATTCAATAAAAATTCATATTAGCATTTATACCATAAGGTTTCAAGTTGTCGAATTTATTCATTAAATTTGAATTTTTCATAATACCATGAGTGTCATGCTCGTGAAATTTTTCTCAATAAAATTTCTGCCAGATTTCATATTTTCATTTTTATTTTGTTTAATGATTAATATTTTGAGTAATGTGTTGAATTCAATTCATTTTCATAAATTTGAATGTATTTTTGAAAATTTCCTTGTTCCAAAATACAAACTTTTTCTTGTTTGTAAATTTTTTTTGTAAAACTTTTTAGAGTTTAGAATTTTAAATATTTTCACATATTTCAATAAAATAACTTGGAAATAGCTTTTTGAAATTTCAATTCATTTTTATCAAATATCAATTTTTCTCGTAAGGATTTTTGCTCGTAAAATTTTACAAGTTTGAAATTTTTAATTACCTTTTTCTCATGCATAAAATTTCCCAAAAAAATTTATTTTTTAAAGTTTTATATAGAAAATTGATCAATTTTGTTTTTCATAGGCTTTAAAGCCAAAAAACTTTCCTAATGGGCTTATGAGCTTATTAACTTTCTAACAAGCCTAATGAGCCCATTTTTGTTTTCTAGAAAGCTCAACAAGCCTATTTAATTAAATCTTTCATTAAATTTATTACGTGAAAATTTATTTCTTGAACATATAATTTTTAACCTCTTACAATTTAATTCATTATTTTTATTCAAATTAGATTTTTTTTCTTATCTTATCATGATCGTCATGAACCTCTAAAATTATCTTGAAGACTAACATGATATTATGTATAAAAAGACAAGAACGTTCATTAATTCTCATCAAAACCTAAATAATCCATTAAAAGGGATAAAAATCAAATTAAAAAGAAAAAAATGGCCATTCGGTAAAAGGGATTTCATTCCCTCTTGGCCGACCCTTCCTCTTATAAATAGAGGAAGGATATTTTCATATAAAGCATGGTGCTTCCATATGCAAAAACCACAAAAAACCATAGTTTCTTTTTTCAAGTTTTTCAAGCCATTTAGGTAATTTCACTTGGAAACTTTTGATTTTTGTTGGTTTCATGCATGTTTCATCCTTCTAGCGAACTTTTTGACCACTTGAGCTCATGGATTTTTAACCATGTTGAAAGGCAAAGTATGAAAGCTATGATCAAAGTTTCTTGATTTAATTGTTATGTTTGATTTTTATTAGCAATAAATTGATTTTCATTAACATAACTTGTTTTTGTTAGAGGGAATGATGTTATTTTCATATGTATATGTTTTTTTTGTTTGATGTTTTGATATTGATTGTTTGGGAAGTATGTTGATATGCTTATTATTTTCCATGATTTCTTGCATATTTAAAAATAGGTAATATATTTTGTGTTGACATTCATTAAAATATGCGATAAAAAATTGTTTCTGATTACTATTCGTGTTGTTCAAATTTAGTGGTGGTTTTTGACAAAATATTTATGCTTGATTTATGATATTTTGGATCATTTTGTAATGTTTAAAACTTATAGGGGCTTATAAATAACTTATCTAGAATTTTTAGGGTTTTGGAAGGGTATTTCCATGCTTGGCTGAAACTAACAATGATGGTTTTATGATTTTTTTTATTTTTAGGCAATTTTATGATTATGGAATATATAAGGATTAAATTGCAAAAATTAATTCTAGGCTATTCAAGCTTGGCTGAATTCATGTTAAAGCATCTATGGGTGTTTTTTTTCATATATTTTTACATGGAATGTGTTTCATGCATTTCTAAACTTTATGAGGCCCTTTTGCAATTTTAAAAATTTTAAGGACCTGTTTATAAGAAGTAAAAAAATCATTCCAAGGCCAAAGGCACTTATCCGAATTTTTCTTGTGATTTTTGGTATGATTTTTCATGTTTATTTTGATATGTTTGATGTTTGATTTTGTATTTTATTTTATGTAAGGACCATTTTGTAGAAATAGAAAAGTTTAGGGACCACTTAGTAAAGACTCGCATTTTAAGGTTAAAATGGTCATTTCTTGTACCTAATTACCCATCTAGGGTATTTTGGTCATTTATGAACATTTTTAGCCTTTTTAGCCATTTTGAGGCTAAAATGCAATTTGGAGAAGTTTAAAGATTTAGTTGTAATTTTTGCATTTTAAGTCATCTTTGACATTCGAGTTACCTATTTAGGGTATAATTGTCATTTCATGTAATTTTTGAGTCTTTTATGGTACTGAGGTACTTATATGTCGAAAGTGCCTCTTGGAGTATTTTAGTAATTTATCCTAAAATCGAGTCTTTTATGATCACTTGGATACTTTAGGTCAAACGTACATAACATAATAGGGATAGGTTAATCATTTCATGAAGTCATCGAGCATTTAGGGTTATTGGGATGCTTTAATGACAAAGGCAGTCCCTAAAGGCATTTTAGTAATTCACCCTAGAACCGAGTCCTAAGTAGTCACTGGGATACTCTTATGCCAAATGTGCGCATTAGGCATAAGTTCATCTTTTTTATCATCATTTCGAGTCTTCTAGGGTTACTGGGATCATTCATATAGAAAGTATACCCTAAAGACATTTTTGTAATTTTGCACTTAAATTGAGTCCTTTAGAGTTAGTAGGATACTTTCATCTCGAAGGTACTTTAGATGACATTTTGTTCTTATTGACCCTGCTTGGGTCCTTTGAGTATAGTTTCGTACGCGTAGTCAAAACAAAGTCATAGGACAAATGTTATCATTTTTGATCAAACCAAAAATTTTAAAAATTAAGATAATGTCTCCAAGTTAAGGTAGTACATGAAATTTCTCCTAGTACATGAAAGGAGTTTTATGGATTATTTTAATAACGAGATATCCTTCTTAAAATGAAACTTAAGATTTTTTTTTAATTTTATGAAAATAAAACCTTTCGTATTTTTGGTACTCTGGCAGGATGTGAAAGATAATTTGATTTTTTTTAAACCTTTCATATTCTTTTGGCTTTCCATTGGGATATGAAAAGGATGATAAAAACTTTCGTGTTCTTTCTGGTCTCTGATAAGGTGCGAAAGATCTTTTGATTTTTGAAAATATTAAAAACTTAATTTTCTCTAACGGAATAATAAATTTGTTTTATAAAATTTTATTTTGATATATGAAAATTATAATTAAATACCAGATATTGAAATCAGATAAAAAATAAAATTTAGGTTAACACATGAGTAATAAGATATTGATTACTAGGTATAATGAGAGGGATCGATCTTTACTTATGATTATAACTGACTCTTAGATCCTTTCAAGTGATCTTTAGTATTTTCATAGACATCAAGGTTTATTTTTATGGTTTCGTAACCCTCAAAATACGAACTCCGAAGGTGACCAAGTCACATGGCCAAAGTAGATTGGTGGCAACTTAAAAAAAATTTCGCTTCATAAGGACTATTTAGAGTTAAGTTTAGAAAGCGATTCAGCTCGATAACTCAGTCCCCAAAAATAAAAAATAATAATGATATGGTTTTTATAATAAAAATAATGATATATAAATATATATAAGAACGAGGGGTATATCCGTTTTTTAAGTTGAGCTAGTTAAGATTCGTATCTAAACTATGTTGTAATAGCGTAAATAGCAGTAAACGAATCCAAAAATTATAAATTTTTTTATTTTGGTTGATTCCTTTGGGATAGAAAATTGATTTTCTATATTTCATTATGATCAAAAATGCTTTCTGACCATCTAGACTACAAATTCGTATAATCAAACTTAGGGAAATAGTGATTTTGGGATTTGACCAATTTCAAGTTTTTTGAAAAATTAATCTCTTAATGTTAGAAAACTATTTTGCTGCCTTCTTTGTCTCAGGAATGATTCAAGAACACTTAGAAAAAGCATGAATGTGTAAAAAGAGCTTAGAGAAGAATAACATTATGCCACACCCCTTAAAGAAGTCTAGGGTTAGCGCCGAGAGCTTTTTTATCCTCTCTAATCAGCCAAAGAGAGTTAATAATTTATTTAAATACATCTTGGGCAATGTTAGGCTTGACTATTGAGTTAACTGAACCTATTACTAATATACCTAAAAGGTGACCCCATTTTAGAGTGTTTCTTGTAGCCCAAACAAAATTATCTTAATTAGTTTGTCCAAGATTAAGCCTTAATAGTAACCTATTAATATTTTAGCCCAATAGCATACTAATGCTAGCCATTCCATGTGTCAAGCCCATTTTAAAGTAGTTTACAACTAAACTCCTTTGATTTGATAATTAGGGCCTTTGGCCTAACTCCTAAAATTACATATTAGATAATTTAGTTCATAATTAAATTTTCTAACCTGATTACTTCATATAAATAATATTAAATAATTAATTAAATAATTATTAAATAGTTATTTAATTTTTTCAAATGCAATTATTTGGTCTTATTTAATATTATCCCTAAAATAATATTTACAAATAGACATTATCTTGATACGACATTCTTATTTTTATTGCCATATTAAGATATCTTTGATTAAATTTTATAAATCTAATTTATGTCTTAAATTATTCTTAATTAAATTTATTCAATTAAGTACTCCTCATTATACCTTTTATTTAATTAAGTCATAATTAAATCTTGGTTTTAATTCAATGGATCATCTTATTATGTGCAACCCATTAGGCTTCTATCATAGCAGTAATAGGCATAATTACCCAATTAAGTATATTTATATTTATAAACTAAGAATGGCCTCTAGCAAGGCATCATGGCCAGTTGGTATATAGGAAGAGTCATATATTGACCTCTTTAAGAAACTTTTTAGTAATCAACTCATTAGTGTACTATCCTAGAAATACCATGAGCGTGGTGCAGTGTCCACTCATTTGTCAATCTATATTAGTTCTGCAGCTTATGGTTGACCTCGTGAATTCAGAGAAATAATTTCTCCTAAATTCATCATGTGTTGGCCAACAACTTTAGCAAGTTAACCAAAGTAAAGATCAAATGAGATATATCTTTGATCTCACTTAGAGTAGTGAATCCTCTTTAGATTACTCATCCACCTTTATATAGTTTATGCCATACCTAAAACCACCCCACCAGAAGCATCCATTTATTGTGGACCATTCATGATGGAATCAAAGCATGATATTCCCGATACAAGATGACCTAGTATCACAGGTCTAAAAACAAATATACACAACTGGCATATGTGACCATATATTCCATAGACACTTAAGTGACTTATACCAAATGTAGTTCTCATGTAGGCCATTTTTAATAAAGCACCTATATGCTCTCTCCAAATATCTCTATACTTCAACTGCTACGAGATCAAAGAGTTACATGTAGCAAATTCATAGATGCTTAGCATATGCTAGTCTTTATACATAATCAATGCCCTATCTTAATAATACGATGACTAGGATTATTTTAGAAACATAGCTTTGATGGATAAAGATCTCATCATCATAACTTGTTACTAACTTTACAAGGCAATCATGTTTCATGGGCTTCATCTAATTAGTATTTACATGATTGTTAATCATGCCACTAATATGAAGGAAAACCTTGAATCAATAACTTAATGATTGGTTTGCACTATTAACTATTATATGTCTTATCCAATCCAATTAGCTCGAGGTGTATACTAACAAAAAACACATCACGGCTTTGACAAGTTCTTTTCAACTAGATTAAATAGCCTATAACCAAACTCATCATTACCATAGCAAATAAAGATACACTACCTTGTCTTGACATCTAACTGGATTAATACGAATGCTTTTTAGTTTCTTTCCTATTTTTCTCTTAACAAAAGCTTGAAACTACTTATAGACACTAAGTACTTAATCCTTAAGCTTTAAGGTATAAACCTAAACTTTCCTTTAATGATCACCAAGGAAAGTCATAAAGTAAAGTAGATCACCAAATTTTTTTTCGTTATCAGTCCACAGAGAATGCACCAATTCAAGCAACTTGAATTTCCTAGAAGTAGAACGACTCGTGAACAAGAATCTATTTTGTTTTCCAACCAAACAGTGAGCACACTTTTCCAATCTAGCACCTTTTAAACTTGAAAGTAAATTCTTCTTGGCTAAACAACCAAGTCTTTTCTCACTAACATGACTAAGTCTCTTGTTTCATAACTTTGATTGGTTATCACCTTCAACTGCGTTAACAACATCAATAAAAACTAAAGCCTTTGTCCAATACAAAGCTAAACAATTTTTTCCATATGCCATAATTAAAAAGCTTTGTGGTTTTCATTGTCCACTACCTAAGGACTGCTATGGCCATCACTACTAAGCACACTAGTAGAAATCATATGCAAATGGATGTCTAGAACATATTTGACATTCTTTAAAATTAGTTTTGTCATATTACTAGTTTCCAAACAAACTATTTCAATGCCATTCACCTTTAATGAACCATAATTACCATATTTAAAACCCCATAATCACCAAGAGTATAAGATGTGAAGAAATCCTTCTTTGGTATCACATGAAAATAGGCACCACTATCAATAGCCTAGCTTGAATTATCACAAGCACCACTGATTATATTCTTATCACTAACAAACACAAGATTGTCACCAATAATAATGGCAAAATGCTTATCATTGTCTTTCTTTTGCTGCTTGCCCTTTGTATTTTTTTAACTGATAACAAAACTTATTGACATGACCTTTTTTACTATAGTAGTAACACTTAAGGTTTTGTATTTAGACCTTGAATTGCTTCTACTATTGCTTTTTCTCATACTACCTTGTTCTTGATTCCTTTTTTGGTTTTTCCTTCTATTTTCAATAACTAAAACCTTTTATTGTGAAAAGGATACTTGCTAAGTTCAATGTCAAACTTCTTCATTTAAAACTGTAGCTTTTTTTATAATTCATGGTCATACTACTGCCAAGAGCAAAACTAATCAAAGATACATAAAGATTGTCCCAAGAATAAGGTAAAGTATTAAAAAACCAAAGTCCCACAATTTCATCTTCAAATTTAACATTGATGTTAGACAACTGATCAAAGCATTCTTGGAATTCATTTAAGTGATCAGAGACAGAACTACCTTCTTTGTACTTCAAGTTCGTGGCATGATTCAATGTAAATAATTTGTTGTCTAGATTTAGAGGTATACAGGGTGTCAAGGTTATCCCATAAAATTCTGGCATTAGCATATTTACCAATATGATTCAAAACATTATCATTGACCCATTGGTGAATAAGGCCACAAACCATCTCGTTTTAAAAAAAATCCATTCTTCATCAGATTTATTTTTTGGCTTTTGTTTAGCAAATACCAGTAAATGAAATATTTCGCAAACAATAAATCTTTCATCTTTCTTTTCAACTTGTGATAATTTGTGCCATTCAAACTAATCATTTTATTATAATTTATAAACTTCATCGCTCAAGCAAGCAATCATTACCAATATAATGGAAACCTAAATCAACAATAAATAATAACTAAAAAAAAGTATAAGTGACCCAACATTGAGATAAAAACCAAAACTCTAACTGTACATATGAAAGCCCACAATGCCAAAAATATACCAAAAAAGAGTCAAAATAAAAATAAAAATGGCCATCGATGAATGAACCAAGTGAGCTAAATTTCTTCCTCTGAATTTATGGCTACTCTTGATAAAGAAAGAAAAAGATGAAAACTAAATTTTAAAACCTTTTCCCTTCTTATAATATAGTTACATGCACACACTTTCAGTATTAATTTTTTTGTTCTATTCTAATTATGGTGGGCTTTACTTAAGTGGACCTACAACAGCTTGATGTGATAATAAAATTGTATCTAGGATGAGTTGACTTTCATGAAATCAACCACAATGGAACTAGCCTATCACACGAAAACATGGATTATTGTTGACAAATAACTGACCAACTAAGAAAAAATAGAGCCATTCATGAGCAAAGTGCTTAGCAAGCTAACCATAAGTGAAAGGAGGAAATCATTTTGTTTCCTCCATAGGAGAATAATGCTTAAATAATTTTTTGCCTGCGTTAGAATGGTTTTTCCTATTTGACCTTTGACAACGAAGGCTTTTTTAAGATCGATCATTGCCCAGGCCCATTTAATTGCTTTAGTTCGATGTCTTCTTTAAATTAAAAAGAATAAGTACAACAAACATCCTTACAAAAGCAACTTGATGCCAAAATATGCTTGCTTTTTGCATTGTTCTTCATAAAAAATGCATTTTTTCCTAGTTCATTGTAAAAAAAAAATTGAATTGCTGACATACCTCTAGCAAACTAAACTAGAAAATCTTAAAAAAAAGAAAAAAACATGAAGGGGCATAAATAAAGTAACAAATAGGGTAACCATGACTTACTTGAACACCTAGAGATGTCTGGGATCAACATAACCATATGTGGTAGTGGAATATCAATGATGTAACCATTTAGTTAAAATATACCTTCACTTATTGTTGACTAAGATGAACGATTTTACACCAACACATAAACAAAATAATCTGGATGAGCCTTTTAGCCTATTTTCATTTTTCTGGTAGTCACCTTATAATGATGCACAGGTAATTTATAGACTAAACTAGGGACCCATACTAGATTAATTAGTGTTAAATCCTACCATTAAGGAATCTGTATTTTAATTAGTTATTAAAGTAGAGTTAAACTCTCTAGAGTAGTTAAAATGAATTAGGATTTACTTTATAATTTCACCTTATCATGTAGGCCATATAAAATCTAAAATTCTCCCACTTAGCCCATATGATAAACTAAGAACTTGAATAGGTGATAATTAAATCTAAAACTTTATCAGGGCCATAAGTTATGCCAACCTCCCACTGAATTAAAGATTCACATAACATGGATCATGGCGATAGGATTCTAATTCAGATAGTCCCTTCCATGTATTATAATGTATGATCATCTCTAAAAAGAACTCTTTATAGGATAATACTTTATGTATGAAACTAATGTAATTGTTCCAGGTCCAAATAACATGTAAAATTTACGTGCACAAACTATAACATGTTTATAAACTCTAAGAATGTAAAACAATAAAATAAGAAGCCAAAAAATTTAACAAAATTTAACTAGTCCCATATGATCCATATAAAGATTAAAGTGTTTTCTCGATAATGTCTTAATCATGGGATCTACTATCATTAAATTTGCATTAATATGATGGATATCCACTTCTTGCTTCTTTGCATGGTCTCTAACAGCAAGATATTTTATATCTATATGCTTGCTTCATTTTTCACATTTTTCATTCTTAGAAAAAAATATTATAGATGAGTTATCAGAATAGATCTCTAATGGCCTTGCAGTAGAATCAAAATCGCTTAATCCAGAAATGAAATTTCTTAGCCATAATGCCTGACACATTACTTCATAGCATGCAATAAACTCAGATTCCATGGTAGATGAAGCAACAACCGTTTGCTTAGTAGTCTTCCAATATACAGCACCACTAGCTAAGATGAAAATGTATCTTGAAGTGGATTTCCTTATATCCATACATCCATAAAAATCTGAATTTGAATATCCAATTACCTCAAGATGTTTAGATCGCCTGTACTTAAGTTTATAGCCTTTAGTTCCTTCAAATAATGTATAACCTTTTTGGTAGCTTTCCAATGATCCAAGTCATATGCATATTGCTACTTGAGAAAGGAATGACCAAAATCTGAATCTGAATCTCTACGCATATTACATATGAGGCTTTACCAAAATCTTTCAAATCAAAGTTTTGAGAAAGAAAACTTTTGGTTTCATGTAATAATGCTAAATCACTACTTTCAAGGAGAATATCATCAAACACATAGAACTAAAATCATGAATATACTCCCATAAACCTTACGGTATATACAAGAATTAACAACATTTTCAATGAAACCAAATGATGTTACAATGTTGTAAAACTTCATATACCATTGATGAAAAGTTTATTTTAGTCCATATATTGATTTCTTTAGTTTGCATAGAAATGGTTATTTTTAGAGAAGACTTCAGGTTGATTCATGTATACCTTTTCCTCTAGATTTCCATTAAAGAAAGTTGTTTGCACATCCATTTGATGTAACTCAAAATCAAAATGAGCTACAAGTGCCATGATAATTGATATTGAGTCCTTTTTAGAAACTAGGGAGAAAGTTTCCTTTTGAGTGAAACCTTTGGCCACAAGTCTAGCTTTATATCGTTCAACATTACCAGAGGCATCTCTTTTGGTTTTATAAACCCACTTACATCCAATAATGATTTGGCAATTCAACTAATTCCTAAACTTGATTATTAGCCGTTGATTCCATCTCATATACAATAGCTTTATGCCAAAATGTAGAATTTTCACCTTTCATGGCTTGTGAAAACGGAATGAGATCCTAATTGAGTCCAACATCATAATTGGACTCTTGTAGTTATACAATGTAATCGCTCCAAATTACTGGTTTTTTCACTCGATTGTATCTTTTTAATTTTATTTCTTGCACATTTTATACTTTTTCAGTAATATTATCAGTGGAGTTATTATCATCTTGTAAATGATGTTCTTGATTTGATTGTTCTCTAATTATTTCTATAAGTGTGCTTTAGTAAACATTTAAGTCATCTATAAGAGATTCATCCAATCTAATATCTTCCTCAATGTGAACTTTAAGAGGAAGATTACTCCCACTGAACTCATAATCTTCAAGAAATTTGACATTTCTAGTTTTAACAATTCTAGTTGTGTGAAAAGACAGTAAAATCTATACTTTTTTGAGTTAACTGCATAGCCTATAAAAGAACCACTAACTGTTCTTGGGTCTAATTTTTTTATGTTTTGGTCATAAACCTTAAACTTCAATTGGGCAATCCCAAGTTTGTAAATGCCTTAGGCTAGGTTTCCAACCATTCCATAGCTCAAAAGGAGTTTTATTAACTGATTTAGTTGGAACCTTATTTAAGACATAAACAATAATTTTTAAGGCTTCACTGCATAAATTTTTAGGTAAGATTATTATAGTTCATCATGCTTATTACAATATCTAAAAGCGTTCGATTCCTTTTTTCTGCAACACCATTTTGTTGAGATGTACCAGCATGGTATACTAGGCTATAATGCTTTCTTGCTGTAGAAATTTTGTAAATGGACTTGTCATTTGACCTATTTCAGTATATCTCCTAAAATATTCTCTACCTTTACTTGGCCTTACAATCTTTATATTCTTTCCCTTTTGTTTCTCAACTTCTGCCTTAAAACTTTAAAAGCATCTAATGCTTCAGATTTTTTAAAACAAAAGATAGAGATATGTGAATCTTGTATGGTCATCAATAAATAAGATGATGTACTTGCCCAATAAAACATGCAATGGGAGAGGTCTCCAAATGTCTATATGTATAATCTCTAAAGTTTCAGTGCTTCTTTTAGCTTTTTTTATGGATTTATCAGTTGCTTTCCCTTTATGCGACTAACATAAGTGTCAAAGTTTGTGACATCTAGAGTACCTAGTACCTTATCATTTATTAACCTCTTAATTCTCTGTATAAAGGTATGACACAATCTTTTATGCCATAACTTAGAAGAGTTCTAATTTATAGCACATCTTTTATTTTCAGAAATCCCATGCATAGTCATCAAACTATTTTCATACTTAGGATCTAAAGCAACTTTATATAAATGATCAACTAAATGACAAAGTCCAATAGAGACATTATTCTTTAAAATTTCCACCAAAGAATTTTTTAAATCTAAGTTCAAAACCTAACAAATCTAGTTTTGAAATTGAAACTAAATTTCTAGGAAATGATGGAACATAAAATCTTTCTTCAAGATCTAAAATTGATTTAGATTTTAAAATGATCTTGAGAGTTCCTACTTTTGCCACTTATGAAGGTAATCGATACTTAGAATAAATGCTCTTTTCATTTTCCTTCAGTTTCCTTAGGTTTAGGAAGCTATGCATGGTAGTCAAAATACGATTCACAGAGGCTGGGTCTAACCACTATGTGTTATGAGGAACATTAACAAAAGAAGATTGATAACATACAAAAGATGTAAGTTTTCCTTTCTTCTAAAGCTATTTCTTATACTTTAGGTAGTCCTAATTGATGTGTCCAAGTTTTTTGCAAAAGAAGCATTTGACACCAAGTTTCTTTATTAGTGCCTTTCCTTCCTTTTTAATCTTCATAACACTTTTGTCTTTCTTGTCACTTTTATTACCATGAGTTACTAAAAAGCCCGAATGTAGTTTTCATTTTTCAATCTCTCCTTTTTGAGCACAAATGGTTAAGAATGCGTTAATGGACCATTTTTCTTTTTATTTTGATGGTCCATGCTTATTTGGAAGGGAGTTTAATATAAAAGTGACAAGGAATGACTCATAAAACTCAACATCTAGGGTTCTTAATTGAGCAACTATACTCTCATTTCCATAATGTGCTCATGCACACTGGTAGAATTGTTATGTTTCATTTTCGAAAGCCTTTTCATTAGGATAATAGCCAAAGATTTATCAGATTTTGCAAATTGATCCTTACTGGCTTTTAAATAATCCTTGACATTGTTACAATTAGGAATTGATCCTCAAATGGACTTACTTATATAAGATTTGATGTACATCCTGCTTAAATAATTAGATTTCTCTCACTGTACAGACAAGTCCTTTTTAGCTTGCCTTTTTTATTCCTTAAGGACATGTCTGTCCATACGAAGGGCTAAGTCAAGGTCTTTACACCTAAAAAAATTACTCAATTATCTCCTTCCAATCAGAAAAATTTTCATCACCACTTAGCATTGGAATTCTAGTAGCTTTATTAATTAAAACAGTAAAGAAAGCTACAAAATGCAAAACAAAATTGCAAGGAGTTAATACTTTAATTAAGTAAGTAACCTTATATTCAAATGTAAATCCAAACTTTCTTGTGGGTAGAGGTGCATCATGCATATGAATTTACAAAAATTAAATGACAAAATAATAATTTTAAAACATCAAAAGTAAATAATCTATACTTGTGGGAAAATTTCACTTTGATGTTTTGCTATTTTATCCTTTAACCATTTCACAAATTAATTACTTCCCTGTGAGGCCAAATAATCAATTTCATGGTATAACTTTATGAATGTCATTTACTATCTGTAGTTATTTAAAGTTAAAATTGTTATTTTAAATAACCATTAATTTACCCAAATCAAGTAACTTAAAATTTTATGGCTATTCTTAAGTTAGTGATTTATATCCCTTTAAAATGCTATTACAAATTTATGTAATAAGAGTTTACGGCAGCGAAATCACAATGTATCATGTCATAATATAATTCTCAATTATATGCATTCCATGACATACATGCCTTTGATCATAAAATTTTTACATAATATCATAATATATTTCATGGCATGCCAATGTGCACATCCATTACATAATATCATAATAAATATATTTCATGACATAACAATGTGCACATCCATATTGTATTTCAATAATACACTTTGTCATCTATATATGCACTTAACCTTTATATTGACAGTATAAATTTTTTGGACATTATCTAGGGAGAGTACATACTACCAAAATATTTTGTCATGGAATAAAATCATAGACTGCTTATGTATAAACATATTTATTATTTAATTAAACACTAATATTAAATAATAAATATTTTATGTGACCTAAAAATCTAAAAAAATCACTAAAAAATCAAAAACCATAAAATATTTGGGTCTAGAAGAAAATGAAGATGAAATGGCCTAGGATCAGTGGCTCACGTGCCACACTTGCCACCATACAAGTGTGGGCTTCGGTTCGGATATAAGTCCCAGCCATCTTCCTCCTCCAATAGGGTCACACCCGACTCGGCTGGGTTTTTCTTGACCTATTTGAGTTTGTAATGATTTTTTAAGGTTTTTTTTCTGTATTTTTGGACCTTGTTAAACGTAACTAACATCACAAAAGCATGATTTAACATGAAATTCACATAATCGATGCATCAATTCTTAATAAAATCATGAAAATCATTATCAAACAATCAAAATTTTATTATTTTCACAACTTTTATCAAACTTGATTTCAATATAACATAAATTTTCTTGTTTTAATCTTTTTTTCTTTAGTCCTAGGGTTTAACCTCGTAGATAGATGATTAATCTATTAAAACCCTATATTAATTTTGGATTTATAAGAATTAATCAAGAATTTCATGATGAAATTTTAATAGTCATAATATACAAGCAAACTAATGTTCCATGCGTGAATTGTGTTTCAATGCGTAAACACAGATTGTAAATCTCGCTGGATGATCTGAAGAACAAGGCTAGAAAACTTGACTTTATACCACATGTAACAATTTAATTAAAACATACATCTAGCTATTATTAACCAAGATAAACGACTTTACTCCAGTGCATGAAGAAAATAATCCTTATGAGCCTTCTAGCCTATTTTCTTTTTTTTTTCGATAATCACCTTATGATGGTGTATAGATAATTTATAGACTAAACTAGGGACCCATACTAGACTAATTAGAGTTAAATCCTATCATGAAGGAATTTGTATTCTAATTAGTTACTAAAGTAGAGTTAAACTCTTATCACTAGAGTACTTAAACTGAATTAGGATTTACTTTATAATTTTACCTTATAATTATCTTAGTCATTTATTATCATGTGGGCCACATAAAGTCCAACAAAAAAAATTAATGATTTTACTAAAATTTAGTACTTTCCAATTATTTATTAGAATTTTGGTAGGTAATTGCCTGGCATTGATATATCTTATTTAGCAGTACCAATGAATATACAAGAAATGATGCTAGTCACATTAACATGAAATATTTACCTTGCATTTCTCTTTAGCTTTTATTACTTGCATTTTTTGGCTGCCAATCTTTAGCTTTTAAAAGGTTTGACCATAATGACTTAATTGCCTAGATCTCTTTTCTGTGAAGGCATCTATTAGATGCAAAATTGAGAAAACCCATCATCATATAAATATGATATGAAAGTAGATTATTTTCCTTGTATGGACTAGCTATTGAATATAAGGTATTAGCAAAGATTCATGGATTTAATTCTTAATCAATTACTAGCAAAATGGCCCATGTTGGTACATAAATGATTTTTGAAATTATCCAAATTATGAAACTGTCAAGATTATTTTCTTATATTTATTTATTTCTTAAAATTCATCATAGCATAATTCAATCAAACAAGCAAGAATGTTAATTGTAAAATGTTAGTAAATTTGTTGTCAAAAGGAAGGTGAGTGTTTTTAACAATCAATAAAATTTTGCTAAATGAAGATACCAAGCACTTGTAATTTAAGTGTTTGATAGCAATTTTGTTTTCAAAAAAGAAAAAAAAGATGTGGTAAAGTTTTTGAAAAATAGATACAATAAATTTTCATAGCATATATTAATTTATTGCTTCGATCTTTTGATATTTCCTTCGTTGGCTAGTGTTTTGGTATAATTTTTTTGAAAAAATATATGGTAAAGATTTTTAAAGGAAAAAATAAAATAAATTTTTGTTTCAATCATAAAAGTAGTTCCTATACTATAGTCAATTGGTAGATTTAGTTGCTAAACTTTAATTCGATATAATTAACTTCTTGTATATTATTTTTTGAATGATCCCATTAAATTTAGATTAATTTTTGTTGATGTGGCTATTGAATTTTGGACTTCGGATTTATTTTATCATGTGTATAATTTAAATATTTTAACTAATTTTTAATTAATAAAAAATTCTATTGTTTTTATAATTAATAACCAGAAAAATAAACCCATTTCTCTCTAAAAAATCAAAACTTATTTCTCTTTTTGTGCTTTTTTCTTTCTTTTTTTTTTGTTTTACAGTACTAGTCCAACTTACTGGAAAATTTTACAATTAGCTCATTATAAAATGCTTCCCCTCAACTTAAGTTAAACTAAGCCGTTAGATAAAAATATCTAATTTCAGTTGTTGAAATTATTGAAATAAAAAAAATTCAATACCTTGCAAAACAAGTCGTATGTTATGCAAAGAAGTTGTCCAATCTGAAAAAAATTTAAAAACCCTAAAATTCAAAAACTCTCCAAATTTATTTATAGACACCTTATTTCGTCCGGGCCAGCTTCTGGATTCCTAAGACTTAAGTAAAAGATGATAAAATCAAAAAAATAAAAAGTAAAAAAGAAAACTAGGGGATGACTATCAGATGCTGTGCTTCCAAGCATTATTAGGCAATATAGTGCCAGGCGAAAATTTTTTTGGGAAGGTCTGAAATACTTATAGGTCACATTAAAGAAAAATGTAGAATGAAGCATCGAAGGCCATTTTCCATGATGTCATTGGAGTCATTTAGATGAGTACATGGATCAATTTCCCACTGTTTGTGACCAAGTTGAATCGGGAAGCCATGTTTACATACGAGTTATATCGGTGCACAAGTATTGATATGAGGCTTTACATCGCCAAAAACTTGAATTTTCACATGTAGTATCGTTGCGAGAGGGTTTGGTATCGATACGTAAGATGTGACATCGATACCAGCATTGTATGGATACAGATATTGGCAGTAGCTAAAGTTATGATTTTTGGCAAAATGTATTGATACAAATCCATGGCGTATCGATATAGCCTCTAAGTCTCAAGACTAGAAACATTTTTTACTCTTAGTATTGATAATAGCTCATTGTATCGATTCTCATGGGTAAAAAGTACCTTGTGCATCAATACAACATGTTTTCTATCGATATGTCAAGGCATTTTTGCCCAGTTCGAGCCACTTTTCAACCTTTGAAAACCTGATTTAAAAATGCTTTTAAACCAAGAAACTATCATAAATCACTACAAACCTCAACTATGGGCTTATGATCAGATTCAAACAAATTTTTAGATCCCAAACAATCAATGATGAAGGTTACTATTATAAGATATATGGTTGTTAGAGGGTATGGCAAGCATATCTCTAATTGTAGGTTGTCACAACCTTTTTACGTTATTGCTAACATGGCAAAACCAATAGAAAAAGAGTCAACAGAGCATGTTAGCTGGAGATGTCCTCTAGTGCATGAGGGAAAGATCAAAAATACCATTGCATTGTTTTCTAAAAATAGTGTTTAAGCATTAAATAAAAAAAAACTCTCAGCTATCTTAAAGAAAAAAAACTTTTAGCAATCTTAAAAAAAATTGCCCAACAGTCTTAAAAGACTTCATCCATTCCCAAAATTCCTCCAGCAATTCTAGTTCCTAAAACTCAGCAAAAACATTATTCTATTGCCTTTCACCTTCAACCAACCTCTATTCCCTTAGCAACCACCACCAGAACACCTTCAATAACTCACATTTCACATACTTTTATCCTTAAAATTCCCCATCAGCAACCATATTACTAGAAAGCTTCTTCCTTTCACCCTTTTCTTACTAAATAATTGCAAAAAAGGGGAAGGAACTAAGTTTAACGTCATTGCTTTAAAAAAAGAGGAAAGTTTAAGCTTTTGTTGGTATATTTTCTACCTTGTTCCATACATTTTCTGTTTTGATCATCCATTTGATTTTAATGAGCCCTTCATGCTACCACGACCCTCCTATGATCTCATGCATCATTGTTGCCTTGGTTGTGGTAGTCGTAGGATCTTGATGACCATCTTGATACCTTGATGTTGTTTGGATATGTAAACTTACCATACTTCATTCTTATCATCGCACAACCTTTGTTCATGCATCTTTTGCCATGTTCCTTCCATATTCACATATCCATCTCATATTTAAATGGTCACCTTGACATGTGTTATGTATTTTCATACATTTTCTTATGTTTTAAGGATTCTCATGAAATAAAAATGCTATCTTGATATCCTTTCCTTTGTTTAAACTTATTCATATCATCTTTATGCACCCTATTTGTCATCCTCTTGCATTTATGTCACCCATTTTCATGTCAAAATGCCATTTTTCTATATCTGCATGTTTAATCCATGTTTGTCTTTCTATGTACTAGATTTTGTTCATGATATCTTCATTAAAATGCTTGTTTGTTTCTTAAAACTGGATTTTAAAAAAAATCCCCAAGTTAAGTTTATGCGACCTTCAATAGATAAAGAATAGCATGGACTTAATGCTGTCATAAAATTAGTCTTCTAATCTTGGGAACAAAGCAAACATTTTAGCTTTGGATTCATGATAATACAAGTTTAAAGATGTTGTTTTCCAAGCAAACATAACCTCTTTTAGTAGGAAAATACTAAGCCTTGATTTTGAGTTTAAAACCTTCATGGCATGGTCAACGGGTTGCTTCATCATCCCAAACTACTCTCGAATTATGGAATAAATTCGTGATGCCCCTGTCATTCTTTCCCCTACGTTATGGATGTTTGGATGTCCATAAATCAAATTTGACCTTCTAGAGACTTGGGATATCGAATGATCCCTCTGTGTTTACTTTGGTAGCACTATAATCTAGATTTAAAAAATCATTTTTGAACAACGAATTATTTTATATGATTTTTCAAATAATTTTCCTTTAAAGCGCATCGAATTACCTTTCTAATGGTGTCTTATTTACCTTCGGATCACCCCAGGCAAGGGAATTGTGATTTTTTGACCGTTTACTATTTGGAACCCCTAGAACCAGTGTACAACATTCTGTTTGGCCATTTTGCCTATCAGATGATTTTTATAAAATTTTAAAACATTTTTCCTAAAAAATTTTGCAAAATTTCTTTTCCAGAAAGGTATTCTTTATGATCTAATGATTTCAAACAAGCTTGGAATGATTTTCCAAAATATGCCCTTTTCCTTATACAGGTTACCAGTGTCGAGATAGACTTAAATTTAAAAATTAATTCTACATAGAAAATAATTTTTTAGGATTTTTGAAATATTTTTATCTAAACCTTATCGAGTTAACTTTCCAATGGTACCTCATTTACCCTCTGAAGCCTTTAAATGCACCCAAAAAAAATTTGAGAAGGGAGATAACACGATGTTACCCCCTATTTTCAACTTAATTTTTAAATCTCCTTGTATCGAAATGTTCGAATGTCTCAAAATGTATTTGTTGGTTCCCTTATAACACTAGCTCTTTTTAACTTAGATCAAAGCTAAAATACAAAAATATAAAAGAGATTTTATATTAAAATTTTTGCTAGTGTAGATATTCTAACTCTATTTGCTTTGAAGAAACACTCTAACCCTATTCTTAATTAAAAATCTAAAATTTCTCATTGTTCCTAAATATTTTCCTGACTCTATCTTTGGGAATACTTTAACCCTACTATTCTAAGGAGATACTCCAGCCTTGTTTTTAATTAAAGATTCAAATTTCTCTTTATTCCTAAATATTTTCCTAACTCATTCTTTGGGGATGATCCAATCCCACATCTCTGAGGGGATACTCTAACCCCGCTTTACCTTGAAAAAATCCAAAACTTTCTTTTTTTTGGGTGCTTCAGACTGCTTTGATTAAAATCATCTTTGACCTTTAAATTATTATCAAATCCAAACCTATCTCTAAAATTGTCACCCTAATTATTCTTTAATAATCAAAGGCAATTATGAGATATATTTCGATTATCCTTTCTTTTCACGTTCTTTTGTTTGTGATTGCTTGTTTATGATATTATTATATTTCTCTTTTTTCGTCCTACTAACACTTTTTCTTTTATAATGATCATCGTGCATTCATGTTTAAAATTTGTTTTTTCAATAAAATTTACAAGGCAATGTTTCATATTAGTATCTCTCCAATGCCTAATACAAAGCATTCAATTTTTTAAATCCACTTTGGACATTATTTTCACAAAAGACCTTATGTTCATCACATCTACGAGGTGCATAGGTGATCTAATTTTCCTTAAAAACTCAAATTTGTATTTCCACCAAAACTTCATGCATTTAAGAGGATTATATCTAAATAAAGACTAAATAGAACCAATTTAACCCAGATCAAAGTGAGACATAGTTAGTAGGTACCAATTTCGGGCGTCATAGAGATGCTAATCCTTTCCTGCATCTAACCGACTCCTAACCCAACCAACGAATCTCTGAGCTTCGTAGACCTTGAAATTGATGTTTTGAGTTATGTAACTCAAAATATTATTTTCAACAAGCATTCGATTCTGCCTAGCCTGAAATGGTTGGTGGCGACTCCAAGTTTATGGCCACTTTATGGTGGCCATCCAAGACTGGTTGGATAAGCGATTTGCCTGATGGTCTCTTCCTTTTCCTTTCCATTACTATGCCTATTCCAAATCCTGATCATAGGATAACTCAAAGGCTTGACCATAGCAAACCATCAAATAGTTTTAAGTCGAGCGCGCCATGCCCTTTAGATCGTCCAAAATTTTAAAGGTGGGGCATATGGTGACATTATCCTCTGAAATCAAAACACAAATTTAGGTATTTCTTCATATCCGCCTCTCCTTCATCACTTACATATCCTCTTCATTCGCCTAATCGACCATAACCCTAAATTTTTTTCTATATTGGCAAGATTTTGTTAGAAAAAATTGGATTGTTAGTTTAAGAAGTTCTTTAAAGCTATGCCTAATCATTTTAGCTATGTTTAACCATTTTAAGAAATAAGATCATGAGCAAAACCAAAATGGCTAAGCTAAGGCTTAGGTAAATAGAATTTATTTTATTATTATTATTTCAACATTTTCTTTAATGATTTCTTTTGGTTTAGATGATTGACGTTGAAATCTTATTATTGTTCTCTTAGAACTTCAAATTTCATATCTTGGAGTAGTTTTATTTCCCTTGTTGTTTTGCTTTTCTAAAAATCAAATCTAAAAAAAAAAATGCAAAACAACCAAAGCCACACCCAAACCCTCGCCCGATCCTTTAACCCGAAATAGTCAGCTTCGTTAGTCAACCCTTTGAAATTGAAATATTGTCGACCTCCGATTTATAGTAGCTCACCAAAATAGTCAACCTGCATAAAAGGTTCAAACCTATTTTTCCTTTTTTAATTTATTTTTGTTTTTTGGGGTAATTTTAGATTAAAAATAATTTGATTTATTGTCATTGTGTCTTTGAAATCTATCAGCTTCTTGCTTACTATTTATGAAATTTTTAAATAGTAAAATTCTTAAAACTTTTATTATAGCTATTTAAGATGATGTCTGCAGTTGAATTTGTTGATTTTTTGAATTAGTTTGATTTATATGTTTGAAAAGATATTTGTTGATTTTTTTAATTTTTGAAAAATATATATTTGAATGTTTAAAGGTTCCTTAATTTTTACCTCTCAGATATATAGAAGAATTACCTTGGAAAATTCTGATTATGTTTGATTTTATTATAGATTTAAAGAGATGTAGAAGCTGGTGAACAGAATGAAACAATCATTGAACAAAGTGAAGGGCAAAATAAAACAAAGACAATAAGGAAAGTCGAAAAACCAAAGGGTGCCTTGTTAAATTATTTGTAAGTAATAATACAATTTATTCTATGATAAACTCGTTAAACACGGCAACACCTATATATAAAACATTACGTGGTAGGTTGTTGCATTTAGATTTGAAGAATGCGAGTTAATTGTTTATGTTATTTGCCTTATACAACATCAACCAATGAAAACTAGAAGCAGATGGTAAAAAAATCAAAGATGATAGCAGAGATTAGCAATAATTTTTTTATGGTTCTTATATTGTCATTTTTGGTTTAATTTTTTTGTTTGTAAATTAGAAGTATTAGGCAACATAGACTTATGATCGATTATTCTTTTACATACATATAAACATATGAATGCATATTCTTTCTATGAAGAATAGTAACATAGTGTTATTAAAACAACATGATGTCTATGACAATGTGAGTGAATAATGAGTTGGCTCTATGTTAGGCTAGTCAAGAGCTAGGAGCTAAATGGAATCTATTTTCTACAGAAGAGAAAGAGCCTTTTATAAGGCAAACAGCTATTCAAAAATGGCAATACAAAAATGATATAAAAAAATTGAAAAGACATAAAGTGGATAAAGATAAAGCAAAGAAGGTAATATACACAGGAAGAATATGTTATATTAAAGAAATAATATATAAAAGTTAAGTATAATGTTATTTTAATATGTGCATTTCATTAGTATTTTATATGTAGGGTTTAGTGTTGACACGTTGTAGCCCGTATAACTTGTTTAAAGTTTTCCAACAATTAAAGGATCAAAAAAAAAAAAGATGTTGTATCTAGTGTTGGTTTCGGTTCTCTACTACTGCTGAAGGGTTTAACTTTGAGAAGAGAACTGTGTCAATTTTTGGTTGAGAACTTTGATGTTTCAACCAACTTTATTAAATTTGATAGCCATAGTATTTCTTTGGTATTGAAGGATGTTGAAGCTATATTTGGTTTACAGAGTGACAAAGTCATATGTTAAGTTTAATGGAAATAGAGGCTGGTCTTACTTTTTGTAAAAAGTATAATCTTTCATGCCATAAGATGTTAACTTTCGTTCATCTTGAGGGCTGATTCTAAAGAACTAATATCTAGAGACCTCTTGTATATTGTTGGATGGTTTCTTATCTAACAACTGAAGTTGGTCCAAGTCCAGATTATTATTCATGTTTGATCGAATATGGTCTCAGTGGGAAGCTTAATTGGGCTAGACACATATACGAGAAGCTTTTTCTTGGGATAACAAATTTTCATGGAAAAAAGGAAAATCATCGAATTCATACTTGAATGATTACTTGTTATTATTGGAGGTCAGTTAAAGACTAGTTGTTTACTGTTAATGCGATCTTGATTTAAAGTTTAGCATGTACCAAAATTAGAAGCTTAAGTTATTTGGTATTAATATCTAATAATTGTAATTATTTTTGTAGATTAAGTTTTATGATTATCTATGCGGAGTTCAGACTGTAGAAGCTGCAACTTTAACTTTTGTTCCTCACATTAGTTATTAGCGAAAGGATGAGGTTGGCAAGATATTATCTCCTTCAAAGGGCTTCAGAAAAGGCATTTAAATGAAAGGTGACATCAGTTATCCAACTTTTATTACTTTCAAATTGGTTATTACAATAGTTATATGCTTTTTCACATTTGATGATGTTTGAATTCATTACCTATAGGATATTGATGTCAATTAACATGACATGAAGCGGTTGATAGAGGGGAAGAAAGAGTTGGAGCATGTTGAGTTAAAGGCAAGAATGTTATGTCAAATTTTATAGACTTAACAGAATGCATTAAGTCTATATACTAGTAAATTGGTGTTTTATTGTAAATTTTCGAGAGATAAAAGACAAGGTGAATCTTGTGGAATAAAAAGTAGATAGTTTGGAATCAAAAGTAGATCGTCTCAAATCACATTCAGCTAGGATTATAGACAATATTAATAGAATGTCTAAAAACTTGAAGTGCATGATTGCAAGCATTATGAGTTATGCTTCCATGGTGGACACCATTAAGGATTCTATGAATGTTGTTTTAGAGAGATCGATCGTAAGACCAATATTGGTAACTTTGAGTTAAAAAAAACTATTAAGAAAAAAAAGTGATGTCTAAGGTTGGTGGGAAGAGCATCAAATTCGAAAAAATCAGTGGTAACTTAGATTGTCCCATAGAGATTAGTTTGGAAGGGAAAGAAATAGATGGCGATTTGGGTACAGCAAGTGCAGTGTCCATTACACATCCAAGCTTAAATTATCTTGCTCCATAAAAAAGGAAGGTGTACATATTTACTTATTTATAAATCAATGATTATTAGATATTTTAACATATCTATTTAATTTTTGTCAATTAATATTGTTACATATTATAGGGTCAATTCCCTAAGAAAATAAAAAAATTAGGTCAAGGTCAACTTTTGCCTTGGGTGCTAGTCAGATAGTGATACATGCCAGATCGAAATTGTTCTGATCTTCATACAAATGTTATGCAAGACTGTATATCGTCGACAGCATTTGAAATCTTATCTTGCATGTACATATAATATGCTCATGTTACAGAGCATAAATTTTGTTTATCTTTTCTTTTAAGATTTTTGAATGCTTGGACTTAATATGAATTGATCTTTAGATCATCTTTATATGTATTATGTTTATTTTTTTTGGTTTTTCATATTATCATATTTCATTGTATATATTAGAGCACTATGGTTTTAAGGTATACTTACTTAAAGTATAAAATGATAATTACTAATTAGTAGTACTATATGCCATTTGTTATGTTAAATAAACATTTGAAGATTTCAGCAAAGAAGGCCATTGTTAAAGTCCTGAGGGAAATTGGTGAACTTGAATATGCATTATGCAATTATATTTGGAAGAGTGAAGTCAATAGAAAGTAAGTAATAATACTATATTTATGATTTTGGGTATCATACATTTATTGAAATTGATATTATGTGCATTATAAGTTTATATTGTATTGAAGTTGTTGTCCATTTGGGTGCAATGTTTACAATTATTGAGTATTTTGAATCATTGCATCTAAAAAAATGGGTGACTTCAAATGTAAATATGGTATATTTTTCTTATGTCCAATGTTAATATTTAGTTTGTAGTATGTAATTAGGCTGATTTAGATTCATGTTTCCTAGATTATTGACCTTGTGGCCTGAACCATTGCATATGATTTATAAGCTGCGCCAATTTCTACAAAGAGATGGTATTTTTTAGCCGAATTTTGCGTAAGTGTATTGATGTCCTAATGTTAAAAGTTAATTTCATTCTCTTTAAAGAAAGTGTTACCTCATTTTATTCTTTGCAGACTTGTCTCTTGTCAAAAGATTGCATAGCCATAGAGACAATGAACTTTTTAAGCAATAATTCATTCGCATAGGATCCTTAAATGATTGTTATAAGGTTACCTCATATTCAATCTTTTATACGAAGTTATTATTTCATTTCAAAGGCATACTGTGGAAAACATTTTAGTGGAATTAATTATAAATTTGTATAAGGTTAAAATTTGTAACAAGTGTCATTTTGGTTTTAACAATTACAGATTTACATACTAATGAATGTAATGAACAAGCATTGGTACATATGCGTGATATATATGTTAGACAAAGAAGTAAAAGTATTGGATACACTTCTGCACACTAAAGGCAATAAAAAAAGAGTTATGGATATTACTCATATGGTAAACTATAAAGACAGAAATGATTTATGTCATATGGATATGTGAAATTTCTGTTATTTACTTGGTTTGGTTTATAATATAACTATTACAAAATTCTTGTTCTTCACTTCTAATAGATCTTCTCTTGTGCAAAATTATTTAAGGATCCTGTTATGACATCATTGGTTGGCAGTTTAACGGTCCCATTTTGATCAATTAAAAATAGTTGCTCTAAACAACATTCCACGTCAAAGCAATAGGTATATTTCTTAATCAGTATTTGTTATGGTTTTCGTTGACTTCAATAGAGGATTATAGTTTTACACTATATTCAATATGTAAAGTTATGATTATGGAATATACGTTATTATTTTCATGGAACATCTATATGTTGCAAGCTATCATTTGTAGTAAGATAATTTTTTTGAGTAATTTTCCTAATCAAAGATTTGAGGTTGATTACAAACTATAACATAATTGTATGTTTAATGTAGCGTGTTAGGGAATGGGACAGATTTTTATGTCTTTTTGATATCATAAACCATGAGGATAACACTTTATAAAAAAATGTGTGTGAAGCAGCCATTAAATTCCACAAAAGTATTCCTCTTATGAAGTAGTCACTAAATTCTATTACGAAGTTCAAGTTTTGATTGTTGCTATGCTAGGCTTTGGGTTTAGGTTGATTTTGGGTTAAGCTGTGCAATTCCTGGTTTGGTGGATAATAATTTGAAGTTTAAAATCCTAACATGATTTCATGCTTCTTATCTTTTCATTATGCATAAGAGCTGATAATTTGCATGATTGATTTTGAGGGAGTCAAAATAGCAGATAATCTACTTTTGTCTTATTTCTGTAAGATTAGGTTGTGGTACTAGAAAATTGTAATAATTTCTCATGTTTTGTAATGTAGTAGTATCAGGAGAATTCATTTTTTGATAAGGTTGGTATTTGGATCACATCAATGCTGGATTGCACTTTGGGACTTAGTTTCAATGATGGTGAGTTACTAACCTATACTTCAAAGGAATTGTTCAACACCATAAATTATATTTTGCTTGCTATTAATAAAGGAAAGTAATAATTTTTTTGTTGTAGCTTTGTATATCCATTTTTTTCTAGCAGGTGATGTCATAACAGGTCATGGAGACTGAAATTAAGATTTTAAGATAAAATGGTGTAATATAGTAGAAGCGTAATGGAAAGCAACTGATTTTAGTTATAGTACAATTGTAACATTATGTTCCCAACTATAAATATGTACATATTTAGCAAACATAGATTATAAGGGATTATTAGAAAAATGCTTGTTACAATATCTGTTTTCGATATATATTGTGAATGGTGATTATAATGATATCATAGCTTACTAGCTGATCCAAACTAGTTTGAAATATTTCCTGATTCAACACCTTTATTCAATCTGGATTTATAATTGCTGGATGAGAATGTGTCACCTTAACAATTTAAGGAGAAGTGCCATCTTTTGTTTAACCTTATATCTAATGCTATGGCAATTAAAACCAAATGTATGGATGTAGTAAAGTACAAAATAATTACCTGCATATTGCAATTTCCATCAACATTCATTGTTAGTATAAAGTTTTGGTAGTCCATTAGATCATCTTCCTGTCACAGAAAAAGCATTTTAGAAGGTAATTCATTGATCAACATTATTGTCTTAATATTATATTATTATAGTTAATTTTTTTAATATCAGGATTATGAATCTGACCTTATCAAAAGTGAAATTTGTATATGCGTTCGATGTAATCTCCTCATCACTATCATAACAATTGTTTTCAAGATCACTGATGCTCATTCCAATTTTCAAATTTGGGCAAATAGCTTTAGTATGTCCTTATAGTCAACAATACCTACTTTTTCTAACTTTGTAAGATGGTTGCTTTCTCCCAGATGTTTTCCTTTTAGTTTGTGCTGTAACAGGATCTCAAATTTTTTCTTTTCTCGATTTCTCAGATATTGGATCATTGAGTTCACGTACTTTTCCATTTCTGTAGTCAATCTATTAATCTCGCTTTTGGCTCTACTAAATGAGTGAGTTATTTCGATGCTACATAGCATATTCTATTAACTAGAACTCAAAGAAGCATAATGCACCATTTGCAACATTTCAGGAGCAACATCAATGTTAACAAATTACGGGGCACGTTGTTTGGCGTCTTTTTTCCATCTATGCATAATCAAGGATATTGGAATATGAGACATATCTTCAAGCTTCATGATAGGAATCTTATGACTACAAGGCAAACCAACTGTCTCAAACTAGCGACAAGAATGTTGAATGGTTTTCGTAGCTGAATCAAATACTATTTCTACCCTTTAGCTTGGTACCTGATACTTGGCTAAATAATAGATCCACATGAATTCTTTTTCTATAATTTGTTCACGGAGACAACATAACGCTTCCTACTAAAATTCTTCCTGGAAAAATGAAAATGATTCTCTTGTATACACAGTTGCTGCATGACCTTTAATGTTATCTAATTTTGTTACAGATGTAGGCATTGTCTGCATATGAATGAATCAACCTCCAGTTCATTGGTCCGTATTCTAGTAATCCCTTGATCAATAGAGTGAACAAAGTCTAGATATGTTTTTTTGGACTTCAAAATATCTACTGAGTGAAGCATTCAAGGACTTACACCTTTGTATGGTTCGTGGTGTCCCAAAAAAGTGACATGTTATATATGCTGTGCCCACATCTCTTAAGTTTTAACTTTTTCAATAACATATGGGTGATTTTCCACATTAAATTTTTTGACCATTGCAGTCCACTCATGATCAAATTATTTCGATGTCCACCATAAAGTCATGCATCTATAGAATGCCTGCACAAATAACGAATTACTGATATTTGCCTGTGCATTGTGAGATATGTGCCATGTACAAAGCCTGTGTCTAGCATTGGGAATAACGGTTCTAATAACTCTTTGCATTACCTTATCCCATGAGTAGCAACTAAATTAGAAGTCTTGTTATGCATTGCTTCCAGGAAACTTCTTAAAACCCATTTGAACGTATCAGTTATCTCATTAACATGTATGGCAACAACAAAAACAATCGTTTGATGGTGGTGATTGACACCAACTATAAGCATCAAAGGCCTATCTTAAGCATTCTTCTTATACGTGGTGCTAAAAGCTATAAAATCTCCAAAGCATGCATAATTAGACCTTGAAATAGCATCTGCCAAAAAAGATTATGCAATTGATTATCATCAGCACTGCTTTATTTATATAAAATCTAATATTTAATTCCTTTTCAATTTTAAAGTAAGCAAAAGAACATTAACATCACCATTTGATATTTTAGCTTGACTAAGGCATGTAGCACTTTGTATAGGTTTTGTGCAATAAAACCAATATTTTGAAATCCACCAACTTGTTGCGTAAGGTAGCTCATTATCTGTGACATACGAATGCTAACAGATTTCATAGCTTTAGTTTAGCTAAATTTAATTCTTTAATTTGTCGATGAAACTGCATGAAACATTTCTTAGATGACTCACACATCTAATGACTATGATTCTCTTCATAATATGTGATTATCTAGTTACCAGATTCCTTCATGTTCACGTTTATACTAACCTTACATCCGATTTTAGACAATGGCTTAGGACATCTTTTACGATTGCATTTGTGTATTTTCTCAAGCCTAAATCTTTCTTTTGAACATGCAACTTGTTGACCTACAAGAACACTCGTATTTGTATCTTGTACTTCCACGACAAACACTGAAACCTTTTTCAAAAACATATGCCTGGTAAAATTTCCATGCATGATTAAGTGATTCAAAACTCATACCAATTATTTCTTCTCTACATAATTTACTCAAAGGCTTATTATCAGAAATAAAACCATTGAAGTAAACAATTTTAGCAGATTTAAACTTGGCAGGAGTACGAGCACAATGGACAAAAATATCAATACCTGTATTATAGATATTTGTTGTTAAATCCATGAAGAACCTAGAAATAAAAAATATAAAATAAATATGTCATGTAAATCTTACTAAAGAGAAGTAAAACATGACATTTCTTCAACCAAATGCATAATTTTTGCTTTTTTTTTTATACATACAAGAATTCACCTACCTATGATACCAAGTTCAACTCTAATGCAAAAACAATAGTAAGCAACATCCTAAACCAAATGCTATTGTTATTGCTTAACCATGTTGAAATCATCATCCATCCAACAACTATTGATTATTGGGAACATTATTTACGTTAGTAATTAAGTTAGGTGAAGTCATGACTATTGGGTTTAGGGCATTCAATAAAGGTTTGTGCTAAAACATTAGTGAAATTATTATTATAAAATTTAAATTGTATTAATATGAAAAAAATATGTACACTAGTTAAAAATATTCTAATCACATTTAATTTTATACATATATAATATATTTAATTAAATAATATAAAGTTTATCATAAAATTATATTTTTTGTGAATTTAGTATAACTATTACTAATATAACTAAATAAATTATTAAATTAAACATATATGAAAACTTTTTTTACTTCAAAAATTACTACAATAATTAATATACTACACATATAGTATATTTATTAAAGAATAAAAAATTTAGGAAAATTATAGTTCATTTCCTTCAAAGAATATTTTATATATATACATTACAGATATGGTAATATATTTATGTAATTTGGTAATACTTTTATGGAATTTGATAATGCATATATGTAACAAATTACATATAAACATTATCTTTCAAGATTTTTTACACAGATACATTACATATTTCAAAAATTACATACTCACATTATGTAAACTGTAATATATCTAATTTTTATAATATATAGTTATAATTTTACTGACTAAGAAAAAATATAAATCTTACATAAAATTAATTCTTCTCTTAATATAATAACAATTGTTAGTAATAACCCCAAATAAATTGTTAAACCAAGAAAATATGAAAATTTTTTCACATAAAGAATTACTACAACAATTAATTTTTCACATATATAATATATTTATATATGAAATAAAAAAATTGAGAAAATTATAGTTATTTTCCTTCAAAGTATATTTTACATACACACATTATAGATATTGTAATATATTTTTATAATCTGGTAATATTTTTATGTAATATGGTAACAATTGTATGTAACAAATTATATATAAATATTACCTTTGAAGATTCTTTACACATATTCATTACATATTTCAAAAATTATATACTGATATTATGTAAACTGCAATATATATATATATATGAAATTTCTGTAATATTTAGTTATAATTTTACCAATTAAGAAAAAATATAAATTTTTTATAAAATTAATTTTTCTCTTAATATAATAAAAATTATTAGTAATATAAATAAATAAATAAATTGTTAAACCAAAAAAATAAGAATTTTTTTTTCACTTCAAAAATTACTGCAATAATTAATTTTCCTTACATATAATGTCTTTATATATGAAATAAAAAAATTTGAGAAAATTATAATTATTTTTCTTTAGAGAATATTTTACATACACATATTACAGATATGATAATATATTTATGTAATCTAATAATGTTATCATGTAATTTGATAATGCTTGTATGTAACAAATTACATACAAACATTACCTTTGAAGATGCTTTACATACATATATTACATATTTCAAAAATTACATACTAACATCATGTAAACTGTAATATACATATATATGTAATTTTTATAATATTTAGTTCTAATTTTGTCAACTAAGAAAAAATATAAATTTTATATAAAATTAATTTTTCTCTTAATATAATAACAATTGTTAGTAATATACCCAAATGAATTGTTAAATAAAAAAATAAAAATTTTTTCACTTCAAAAATTATTGCAACAATTAATTTTCCACATAAATAATATATTTATATATGAAATGAAAAAAATTGAGAAAACCATAGTTATTTTCCTTGAAAGAATATTTTGCATACATACGTTATAGATATGGTAATATATATATGTAATCTAATAATGCTTTTATATAATTTGGTCATGCTTGTATGTAATAAATTACATACAAACATTACCTTTGAAGATTTTTTATACACATACATTACATATTTCAAAAATTATATATTAACATTATGTAAACTGTAATATATATATGCGTGTAATTTCTATCATATTTAGTTATAATTTTACCAACTAAAAGAAAATATAAATTTCATATAAAATTAATTTTTCTCTTAACATATTAACAATTATTAGTAATATACCTAAATATATTTATATAATTTTATTATTCTAAAAAAATTATTAGAATTACAAAAATATATTACAAATTACATAAATTTTTATGATCCAAAAAAGAAAAGTCAAAATTATCATTGAATATTATAATTATATAAATTATATTATACATTAAATAGATTATTATGATTTGCAATATAAGCTATTATTACATATTTTTATTACAATTACAAATATACATTATTTATCTACATAAATTATGATAAAAAATAATAGAAGTTGTAATACATAAATTTATTATATTTACATATGAATTTTGCAAGTTATTAAAATATATTATCAATAGATAATATAAAGTAGTATTACATAAAATATTATAGTTATATAAATTATATTATTTATTATATAAGCATATTGTCATGTCATATAAAATGAATATTACACATTTTATTAATATTACATGTATACATTACTTATTTACATTAGAAATGATAAGAGATAATAAAAGTTGTAATACATAAAATTTATTATATTTATATAAAAATTTTGTTACGTAAATATATTACTAATAGGTAATAAAAAGTAGTAATATATAAAATATTATAGTTAAATAAATTATATTATGTATTATATATTTTTCTTATAATTACATATATATTATGTATTACATAAAAGGCAATGAAAGTAATAAAATATAAATTTATTACATTTACTTAAAATATTATAATCTACATAAATCATCATAGTGTAGGTAACGTTTGTATGTAAAATATGTTATTATAATGTATTTGTGCAAAAAATATTTGAAGACAATGTTTGTATGTAATAAGTAATATATAAACATTACCAGATTACATATAAGCATTATATGCTTTTATTTTATTTACATATTTTTCAAAATTAGTAATAAATATAATTATTAATAAAAAATAATTTTATGTTAAAATTTAGATTTTTCTTAGATTATAAAATTACAATTAAACATTACGTAACTATGGGATTACATCAAAATATGGCAGTTTTACAAAAAGATATTATCAAATTTGTAATATGTTTATGTAAAATATTCTTTTAAGAAAATTTACAATAATTTTTTCAAAATAATTTTTTTATTTCATATATAAATATATTATATATGTAAGAAATTAATTTTTGCAATCATATTTGAAGTGAAAATGTTTTCATATTTTTATACTTTATTTGGGTATATTACTAACACTTATTATTATATTAAGAGAAAAATTAATTTTATGGAAATTTATATTTTTTCTTGGTTAGTAAAATTACAACTAAACATGATAGAAATTAGATATATATTACAGTTTACATAATGTTAATATGTAAGTTTTGCAATATGTAATGTATGTGTGTGAAGAATCTTTAAAGGTAATGTTTATGTGTAATTTGTTATATACAAGCATTACCAAATTACATAAAAATATTATCAGATTACATAAATATATTACTATAACCATAATGTATGTATGTATGTATGTAAAATATTTTTTAAAGGAAAATAACTATAATTTTTTCAATTTTTTTATTTCATATATACATTATATATATATGGAAAATTAATTAATGCAATAATTTTTGAAGTGAAAAAATTTTATATTTTTTTGGTTTAACAATTTATTTGGAGTTTTTAGTAACAATTGTTATTATATTAAGAGAAAAATTTATTTTTTTTAG
This sequence comes from Adansonia gregorii, assembly GCA_038382025.1. Classification (NCBI taxonomy): domain Eukaryota; kingdom Viridiplantae; phylum Streptophyta; class Magnoliopsida; order Malvales; family Malvaceae; genus Adansonia; species Adansonia gregorii. The sequence continues at coordinate 47,613 of JBBYHO010025666.1, forward strand.
TTGGTAAAATTACAACTAGACATTACAGAAATTACATATATATATATTACAATTTACATAAAGTTAGTATGTAATTTTTGAAATATATAATGTATGTGTGTAAAGAATTTTGAAAGGTAATATTTGTATATAATTTATTATATATATGCATTACCAAATTATATAAAAATATTACTAGATTATAGAAAATTTTTATCTCGTGTATATATTTTTTAATATTAATACAATTTAAATTTTATAATAATAATCTCACAAGTTTTTCAGCACAAACCTTTATTAAATGCCCCAAACGTAATAGTTATGATTTCACCTAACTTAACTACTGACATAAATAATGTTTACAGCAATCATTATTTATTAGATGGATGATGACTCCAATGTAATTAAACAATAACAATAGCATTCATTTTAGGGTGCTGCTTACTATTGGTTTTGCAATATAGTTGAAATTGGTATCATAGGTACGTGAATTCTCGTATGTTTAAAAAAAAATTATGGGTTGAAGATATATCATGTTTTACTCCTCTTTAGTAAGATTTACATGAATACTTATGCTATATTTTTTATTTTAAGGTTCTTAATGGGTTCAACAATAAATATCTGTAATAAAGGTATTGATATTTTTGTCCATTGTGCTTATACTCCTACCAAGTATGAATCTACTAAAATTGTTGACATCGATGGTTTTATTTTAATAATAAGCCTTTGAGTAAATTATGTAGAAAAGAAGTAATTGGTATGAGTTTTGATTCACTCAATCATGCATGGGCATTTTACAAGGCATATGCTTTTGAAAATGGTTTCGGTACTAGATGGGGAAGTACGAGACATAACAATACTAGTGTTTTTGTAGGTCAACAATTTTTTATGTTTAAAAAAGGGTTTAGCCTTGAGAAAATACAAAAATGCAATCGTAAAAGATGTCCTAAGCCATTGTCTAGAATTGAATGTAAAGCTAGTATGAGTGTGAACATGTAGGAATCTGGCAATTGGATAATCACATATTGTGAAGAGAATCATAATCATGAGATGTGTGAGTTATCTAAGAAATATTTCATGCGGTCTCATCGACAAATTAAAGAATCAAAGTTAGCTGAAGTAAAAGTTATGAAATCTATTGGCATCTGTATGTCACAAATAATGAATTGCTTTACGTAGCAAGCTGGTGGATATCAAAATGTTTGTTTTGTTGCACAAGACCTATACAATGCGCTACATGCCTATAATCAAGCTGAAATATCAAATGGTGATGTTAATGCTGTTCTTGCTTACTTTAAAATTAAAAAGAATTCGGATATTGGATTTTATATGAACTATAGCATTGATGATGATAAGTGATTGCATAATCATTTTTGAGCAGATGTTGATTCGAGATCCACTATGCATACTTTAGAGATGTTATAGCTTTCAAAACCACATATAGGAAGAATGCTTATGATAGGCCTTTGATGCCGATAGTTGGTGTCAATCACCACCATCAGGCGATTGTATTTACTATTACCATACTTGCTAATGAGATAACTAATACGTTCGAATAGGTTTTAAGAAGTTTCCTTAGTAATGTGTAACAAGATGTCTAATTCAGTTGTTACTGATGAGGATAGCACAATGCAAAGAGCTATTAGAACTGTTATTCCCAATGCTAGTCACAAGCTTTGTAAATGGTACATATCTCATAATGCATAGGCAAATATCAGTGATCCGTTATTTGTGTAGGCATTTGTAAATGCATGACTTCATGAAGGACACCGAAGGAACTTGATCATGAGTGGACTGCAATGGTCAGACAATTTAATGTAGAAAATCACCCATGGGTTATCAAAAAAGATAGAACTTAAGAGATGTGGGCACAAGCATATATAATAGGTTACATTTTTGGGACATTACGAACCACACAAAGGTATGAGTCCTTGAATGCTTCACTTGGTATATATTTTAAGTCTAAAAAACATATCTAGACTTTATTCATTTCATTGATCAAAGGATTACTAGAATCCAGACTAATAAATTAGAGGCTGATTATTTTAGTATGCAGACAACATCTAAATCTGTAACGAAGTTAGATGACATTAAAAGTCATGCGGCAACTGTGTATAAAAGGGAATCATTCTCATTTTTCCAGGAAGAGCTTCAACAGGAAATGTTATATCATCTCTATGAACCAATTATAGAAAAGGGATTCACGTGGATCTATTATTTGGGCAAGTATTGAGTACCTAGCCGAAGGGTAAAAGTAGTCTTGATTAAGCTAAAAAACTCATTTAATGTTCTTGTCGCAAGTTTAAGATAGTTGGTTTGCCTTGTAGCCATCAAATTCATGTCATGAAGCTTGAAGATATGCCTCATATTCCAATATTCTTGATTATGCATAGATGGACAAAGTATATGCCTCATCGTTTGCTAACGTTGATGTTGCACCTAAAATGTTGCAAATGGTGCAATATGCTTTCTTGAGTTCTAAATAGAATGTGCTATGTAGCATCGAAAATGACTCACTCATTTAATACAGCCAAAAGTGAGATTAATAGATTGACTATAGAAATGAAAAAGTTGTGTGAGCTTAATGATCTTGTATTTGAGAAACCAAAAAAAGAAAAAACTTGAGATTTTATTATAGCATGAACTAAAGGGAAAACAGTTAAGAAAAGGCAACTGTCTTACAATGTTAGGAAATGTAGATACCATAGACTACAATGGCATACTAAAGTTACTTGCCCAAATTTGAAAATTAGAATGAGCAACAATGGTCTTGAAAACAATTGTTATAATACTGATGAGGAGATGACATCAAACGTATATACAAATTTCACTTTTTATAAGGTTAAATTCATAATCTTGATATTAAAACAAATTAACTATAATAATATAATATTAAGTCAATGATGTTTATTAATGAATTGCCTTCTAAAATGTTTTTTCTGTGATAGGAAGATGACTTAATGGACTACCAAAACTTTATACCAAGAATGAATGTTGATGGAAATTGCAATATGCAGGTAATTATCTTATTCTTTACTGCATCCATACATTTGGTTTTAATTGCCATAGAATTAGAAATAAGGTTAAATAAAAGGTGACACTTCTCCTTAAATTGTTAGGATGACACATTCTCAATTAGCAATTATGAAAAAAGACTGAATGAAGGTGTTGAATAGGGAAACATTACAAACTAGTTTGGATAAACTAGGAACTTATGATATATTGCAAGCACTATTTGCAATATATATTGCAAACATATATTGTAACAGGTATTTTTTTTAGAGAATCCCTTACAATCTATGTTTGTTAAATATGTACATATTTATAGTTGGGAACATAATGGTACAACTGTACTATAACCAAAATCAATTGTTTTGTTTTGCATTACGCTTCTACTATATTACAGCATTTTACTATTAAAATTCAATTTTAGTCTTCATGACCTACTATGGCATCACCTGCCAAAAAACAAAAGATACACACAGATATAACAAAAAAATTTATTACCTTCCCTTATCAATAGCAAGCAAAATATAATTTGTAACGTTGAACAATTCCTTTGAAGTATAGGTTAGTAACTCATTATCATTGAAACAAAGTCCTAAAGTATTAGTGTAATCTAAATACCAACTTTATAAAAAAAGTGGATGTCTGCTGATACTACCATATTGCACAATATGAGAAATCATTAAATTTTCTAGTACCATAAGCTAATCTTACAGAAATGAGACAAAAATAGATTATCATCTATTTTTACCCCCTTAAAATCAATCATGCAAATATTAACTCTTATGCGTAATGAAAAAATAAGAAGCATGAAATCATGTTAGGATTTTAAGCTTCAAACTGTTATCTATCAAACCCAAAATTGTACAGCTTAACCCAAAAGCAACCTAAACCCAAAGCCTAGCACAGTAATAATCAAAACTTCATCTTTGCAATAGAATTCAGTGATTGCTTTGTATGAGGCATACTTTTTCGAGATTTAATGGTAGCCTCACATACCATTTTCTGTGAAGTGTTATCCTCATGATTTATCATAGTAGAAAGACATAAAATCTATCCCATTCCCCAGCAGGCTGCATTGAACATACAATTATGTTATGGTTTGTAATCAACCTCTGATCTTTAATTATGAAAATTACTCACAAAAAAAATTAGCTTACCACTAGTAGATAGCTTGTAACATGTAGATGTTCCATGAAAGCAATAATGTACCTTCTGCAATCACAACTATACATATTGAGTACAATATGAAACTATAATCCTTTATTGAAGACAGCCAAAACTATAATAAATATCGATTAAGAGATATACCTATTGCTTCGACATGAAACGTTGTTTAGAGTAACAATTTTTAATTGGTCAAATGGGACCATTGGATTACCAAACAATGATGTCATAATAGGATCCTTAAATAATTTTGCACAAAAGGAGATCTGCTAGAAGTAAAGAACAAGAATTTTGTAATAGTTGTATTGTAAACCAAAGCAAGTAAATAACGAAAATTTCATATATTCATATAACATAAATCATTTCTATCTTTATAGTTTACCACATAAGTCGCATCCGTAACTCTTTTTTTATTGCCTTCAATGCGCGAAAGTGTATCCAATACTTTTGCTTCTTTGTCCAACATATCTACCACACACAAGTATCAATGCTTGTACATATCATTCATTGCTATGTAAATCTGCAATTGTTAACACCAAAATGACATTTGTTACAAATTTTAACCTTATATAATTTATAATTAATTCCACTAAAATTTTCTCCACAGTATGCCTCTTAAATGAAATAATATCTCTATATAAAAGAATGAATACAAGGTAACCTTATAACAATCATTTAGGGATCCCATGCGAATGAATTGTTGCTTAAAAAATTTTATTATCTCTGTGGCTGTGCAATCTTTTGACAAGAGAAAAGTCTGCAAAGAATAAAATAAAGTAACACTTCCTTCAAAGCAATTGAAATTGGCTTTTAACATTAGGACATCAATATATACTTACACAAAATTCGGTCAAAAATACCATCTCTTTGTAGAAATTGGCGTAGCTTTACAATCGTATGCCATAGTCCAGGCCACATGGTTAATAATCTTGGAAACATGAATATAATTCAGCCCAATTACATACTACAAACTAAATATTAACATTCAACATAAGAATAATATACCAGACTTACATTTGAAGTCACCCATTTTTTTGGGCTCAATGATTCAAATTCCTTAATAGCTGTAAATGTTGCACCCAAACGGACAACAACTTCACTATAATATAAACTTGTAATGCACATAATATCAATTTCAATAAATGTATGATACCCAAAGTCATAAATATAGCATTAAAACTTACTTTCTATTAACATCATTGTTCTAGATATAATTGCATAATACATATTCAAGTTCACCAATTTCCCTCAGGACTTTGATAATGGCCTTCTTTGTAGAAAACTTCAAATGTTTATTTAACATAACAAATGGTATATAGTACTACTAGTTAGTAATTATCATTTTATACTTTTAGTAAATATACCTTAAAGCCATAGTACTCTAATAAATACAATGAAATATGATAATTTGGAAAACCAAAAAGATAAACATCATACATATAAAGATTATCTAAAGATCAATTCATATTAAGTCCAAGCATTCAAAAATGTTACAAGAAAAGATAAACGAAATATATGCTCTATAACATGAGCATATTATATGTACAAGCAAGATAAGATTTCAAATGCTGTCAGACATATGTAGTCTTGCGTAACATTTGTGTGAAGATCACAACAATTTCAATTTGGCACGCATCACTATCTGAATAGCACCTGAGGTAAAAGTTGACATTAACCTAACATTTTGTATTTTCTTGGGGAATTGACCTTATAATATGTAACGATATTAATCAACAAAAATTAAGTAGATATTTTACAATATCTAATAATCATATATTTATAAATAAATAAATATGTATACCTTTTTTCCTAGGGCAGAACAATCTGAGCTTGGATATATAATAGGCACTACTCTTAGTGTACCGAAATCACTATGCATTTCTTTCCCTTCAAAACTAATCTCAATGGGATAATCCAAGTCAGTACTGACTTTTTTCAAGTTAATGCTCTTCCCACCAACCTTAGACGTCACTTTTTTCTCAATAGCTTTTTTTTTAACTCAATGTCACCTACATTGGTCTAGGGGATCGGTCGCTCTAAAACAACTTTCACAAAATCCTTAATGGTGCATAACTGATAATGCTTGCACTCATGTACTTCGTGTTTTCAGACATTCTATTAATATCGTCTACAATGCTAGCTAAATTTAATTTGAGATAATCTACTTTTGATTCCAAAGTATCTATTTTTTATTCCACAAGATTCACCTTATCTTTTATCTCCTAAAAATTTACAATAAAATACCCATTTACCACTAAATAGACTTAATGCATTCTGTTAAGTCCATAAAATTTGACATAACATTCTTACCTTTAACTTAGCATGCTCCAACTCTTTCTTCCTCTTTATCAACTGCTTCATGTCATGTTCGTTAACATCAACACCCTACAGGTAATGAATTCAAATACCATCAAATGTGCAAAATCATATAACTCTTGTAATAACCAATTATAAAGCAACAAAAGTTGGATAAGCAAAGCACCTTTAATTTCAATGCTTTTCTTAAGTCTTTTAAAGGAAATAATGTCTTGCCAACCTCATCATTTCCCCAATAACTAATGTGAGAAACAGAGGTTGAAGTTGCAGCTTCTACAGTCTGAACTCCACACAAATAATCATAAAACTTA
>JBBYHO010025667.1:0-11928 GCA_038382025.1 Adansonia gregorii
CTTGACACATACCGTGCACTTGCATTTGCACTAGATCTCCACCAAACACAATGGTAAGGTCAGTATCCTAATTATTAGAAGGAAGTAAGCCATTCCCTTCATGACTAACCTTTCGCATAAGCATCAACTTAAACCTATATAGTAAACCTTATGAGCCTAACTATGTTAAACCAGACCGAAATGCTGTTAGAATAACTTGGAGAATAGGATCACTTCGGGAAACACTTTTTACCTTCACTCCTACACACCATATTAAGCAGGTCATAATAGACATTGTCACCTGCATTTATTATTTTATTTCATGATTATTTTAGGGTAGGCTGTCATGCTCGACGGTTCACCTACAGTTAACCTCCTCAATACGTGGGTGATGACAAGCAAATGTTGTCACTTATAGTTCCCTATAAAAATATAATATACGACCAAAACGAGCTGGAATGCTATTTAAATGATGGCTTAACATGTACCTATCATGGGTTAAAGGCATTTTTAACGTAGATGCGCTATTATGCTATTCGTTTGTGGTTAATTATTGTGCTTGCCCTTAGGATCATACCGTTTATTACCCAGGCAATTTTTGTGATGCATTTTTGTTGCTAGTTTTTATATATACCTTTATGATCGTTATTTCTTGCGGTCATTAACTTGGTTTCTTTTTGTTTTTCTATTTAATGCATGCATCATTTCATCATAATCATCGTCACTATAGGATAATTGGCCAATGGTTTAGTGTTTATCAAGGGGTGTCTATCATGGAGCAACAGTCCACTTCATACCTAAAGCCTTTTGAGGAAATCCGAGCATGGTCAGTGCCAGCGATGAAAAGATGGTAACGTCCTAAATTGGAATAGTTTTAATAATGCATGAAAGGATTAAGATAGAGTACCATCAAAATGATTCGCCAGATTTAAAGCATATATGGACTAGTTAGGATAATACCGAGAGGAATTATTTATTAAGAGATACGGAGATATAGCCTTTTGACTTCAGTTCTATTTGGATGTTGGTCTGCTGTAAGCAGTATCTCAATTTTGGAACCCAGCAAATCAATGTTTCAGTTTCAACCATGAAGATTTAATCTCCGCAGTTGACAAATACACTATGTTACTCAATATCGAGAGAGCCAAGACTAATAGAATATATTGTAAGGCTTTACACCCTCTGACTTTCAAGAAAAGATTAGCTCAGATTCTCAAGGAAATAGAATCTTGGATCTGGATCATATCAAGAAGAAGAGGAACATGAGTGCATTTCATGGGCTAGTTTGAAAGAAGCAATGGCAAGTACTAATCATATCCGAAAAGTTTAAGATATCTATGCTCTAGCGATATATGGTCTAGTCATATTTTTGAAACATTAGGCTACGTTGAAGCTACGGTAGAAAATATCTTTTTTCCATTATGCGGCAACATCAATCTCAAACTGGCCATCAATTGCTCAAACTATTCAAGCTCTCAACTTTTGTCAGAAGATGGGTACGAGTTGCTTCATTGGATGCATACCACTTTTTTACATCTAGCTTGTCAATCACTTTTTCTCCTAAAGAAAAGGGTATGTCGTACAACTTTTTAGCCAACTTTAGCCTTATCTCTAAGGTCCTTGAGAAGGATTGGCCTCAAGACAAGTTTGAAGAGCAATGGGTCCAAAAATTCCAGAGCCTCAGTGGAGAAGTGACATGAAAAACCTTTTGGTTTTCACTACAAACAATCATATAGCGATGCAGAGATTATAGTTGTGTGTCACTCATGGGATTATGGGGAAGCACTAGTTATGTACCAGTCCTAGTCCTGTGATAGTTTCAGTATTGACAATTTATCCCTTTTGCCCAAGACCTAGAGTAATGGGATTTTGATTATGGTGAGCCTGATTACAAGTCAAAAGTTCAACTACTTTCCATGCTTAGAGACAAACATATTGCATGAAGAAGTATTAGAGAGGAAGAAGTATGACCTCAAGATATGATGAGTGAAAGATCCATCGCATCAATGACTCTTTACTTTTCTCTATTGTTGGAACATCATAAATACTAGTTGATGAAGTTCCTTTTGAGATTGCATTACTTAAGTGAGAGTTCGAACAAGAAAAGGCAACCTTTACCAAGGGAATCACTCCCTTAAAGGAAAAAAGAGTCAATTAGAGATGGACCTCTAACTCTATGATGGTGAGGTGAATAGGGCTATCAAAGAGAAAAGCCTCTTCAATGATGACATTAAGAGTTCGAGCAAAGACTATATGGCCTTTAGCAAAGCAAGCAAGTCTCAACACCTTGGTCAGTCATCAGTTAAGCAAAAGGCAGAAATTTCTACACTTGAGAAGAAACTACATCGATGTAAAGAAAAGCTAAAGTTGATAACGAAAAGCTTATTAGAACCATGGCCTTATATCAACTTATCGAACAAAGAATAAATGGCTAAAAGCTCAAGTTAGGGATTTAAGAGCAAATCATGTTGAGAATGAGACCTTAACACTTAAAATTAAAGATTTAGAGCATTCTGTTCAAGCTTGAGAAGACCAAGTCGATGAACTAGTAAGAGCTTCCAAACAACGAGAGTAAGAATGGCTTCACGTGGTCGATGGCACATGCCAAAATTATCAAGACCACCACCACCATCTCACTAAACAGATTCAGACAGCCAATTAGAGGCTGAGAACATGATAGACATAGCTAGATCCTTGACACACGGCATTTTTCCAGTTAGAGCTCATAAACAAGAATTATTACATTTTATGGAACACGTGATCATGCAATGTAACTGTGTCAGGGATTTTCGAATGTAATCAAGTGTAATTGGAATATTTTGCTGCTTTAATGAAAACTCTTAAAGTTTAATTATCCTACGTGCATTTGCATGACTAATGTAATTGTTTTTACTAATTTATATATTCATGTTAATTGTCATTTAATTGCACACCCATTTTCATCTCATCAAACATGCATATGACATATCATAAGAGTTTAATTCAGCAATAATCTAAAGTAAAGGTGCTTTAAAACATGCAATCTATAGTTCATCATCGGTATAACACTCATAATCGTCAGAAAGCCATGGAAAATGATCACTAAGCCTATATTGAGTGACATGAACTTGTGTATAGGGAGTCCCAAGAGCAATCATCCTGTAAGAATAAGAAACACCAAGCTCAGATTACAGAATTAACTAAGCTATTCTCTGAGGCTGTGAAGGAAAAAAGGTAAACGAGCATTATCAATACTAGGAAGGAATCAGGTAATCTTGAAAGCAACTTAAACGGTAGTACTAAAGCCACCAATGTTTAGGAAAGGGTGTTGAATAGACAGCATCCTCCAGTAGCAAATATCCCATCAGCTTAACTATTCAATTACATTAACCCTGCAGTTGCATCCCATCTAGTCTAAGGATTTCAAGGTGCCAGCTCTTCACCAACAGGGCCTATAGTCCTAGACCTTGTTGAGCAAATGGAACAAGTAAAAACAAAATGGTCCTTAAAAAATGATAAGGCTTAAACAGGTATCAGTAACTAGAAAAGTGCCTTCAAACTATCAAATGAAGTGATAAATTTAGGGTTGTAGACCTAAAATCTTTGGGATTGGTTTCCAATCTTGTTATCCCACCTAAATTCAGTGTCAAATTTTAAGAAGTACAATAAGACTACAAACCCTATGGTACACTTTCGCTTGTATTGCTATAAAATGGTTGGGTATGAAGAAAATGAAAAGCTACTTATTCACTACTTTTATGATAGTCTAACTGGGGCAGCTATCCGATGTTAAAGGTTTTGATCTCGTGAAAATTTAGACATAGGCAGATTTAACTCACGCCTTCCTTGGTCGATACAAGCATGTGTCTAACTAGGCCCTGGATCCTCTCACTCTTATGGACATAGAAAAGAAAGCCTCTAAGAGCTTCAGGCAATACACTTAAAGCTAGAGAGAGGAAGTAACTCAAGTTCACCCTTTCTGATTGAGAAAAATATGACAATCACTTTTATTAGCTATTTACAAGTTCTCTATTATGAATGGTTAATGGGAAATACCATGAAAAATTTTGTTAGTATGGTCATATCGGGCGAAATAATGGATAACACAATCAAAAATGGCAAGATATCCATCGAAGAATTATTCAGGTTGATCAAAAAGCCAACAAATAAGGGTAAAAAGAAGGAAGTGAATGTTATTAGCAAAATTCATGCCATATTTAATTAAAATGTACATCTAACATAGGCTGTGTACCTCTCGAACATGTTAAATCCAGGTTTTAACCCTTACTCACTAGCACTATAATTAGTTCATTCTGCCAGCTTTGCTTTAACAATGAGCTTTGCATCGAATCTCGTTTAAAACACAACCCAAAGTGTACGACCCCATAACGTAAACAATGCAAGAGCCCTAAACAGTTAACAAGCACTTTAAGAAAGGGAGCACTTTAAGCCATTCCCTTTACTTCTACTAAAAGATCTACTCTCATCTATTGGCAGGTAAACTAGTGGCCCCAGTATTCATAAACCTAGCATCACCACCATATTCTAGGTGGTATAATGAGAATGCCTATTATAAGTACCATGCAAGAACACAAGGTCACTCTATTAAGAACTCCTATTTAAGAAAAAGGTACAGGGTTTGCTAGAAAAAGTGTGATGAAGGTTGAACAAAGGCCTGGACCAAATGTCAGAGCCAATCTACTTCCTAACCATACAAAACCAAAAGTGAATGTGATAATTAATAAGAAAGGTTATTGGTCAAAAAGAGCATTAAAGAAGTTAAAACCCTAATGAGCAAGGTCTAGCAAGCCTTTGTGAAAGTTAGAATAGTGTCAGACATTAAAAACCAAAGTTTGAAAGCCATTTAACCATCCTACTACCACTATAATTAAGAGCATGTTTTTTAGAATGGCCCATCATTCCTAGAAATGATCAAAAGGATGATAAATCAGTCCGAGATTAAGTTCTATGAGGAATGGAATGAGCACATCAGTTTGTCATTAATCCACATTAGTTCTATGAGGAGAATTCTACAATGATTGGATCTTGAATTATTTTTCTTTCATGAGCAATGAAAAGAGAGTTCACGAAAGCTTTAGGCAGTACATTTTAAGGTTAATGGAAGAGGCTACCTAGATTCATCCCTTATTGATGGAAAAAGAGATGATAGTCAGATTCCTTAGCACATTACAAGCCCTTTTTTTTTGAAAATATAAAGAGCCACTTGAAGAACTTTGTGGATATGGTCATATTAAGTGGAATGATTGATGAAGCCATGAAAAGTGAATCAGACAAAAGAAATACCCTCAAGGGCAAAGAAAAAAAGTTGAGGTTGGGTAAGAACCACAGTATTGGAGCTAGCTCATCCGAAGTTCATACTGAATTTGATATAGAAAGAATGGCCATTGAGAAAAACTACGAGATTATAAAAAATATAAAAAAGGTTACAATGGCTATGAATTTGATTTGGAAAAGCCTAGTGCAAGCCCTATTAGTTAATGGAGCTAAAAGACAGAGGAAAAAATTGATGACTCTCGTGATTTCTAGACCCTCTACGAACATACTTTTTAAAGGTGTAAAAAGACATGTGCCATGGTTCAAAGAATGATAAATGAGGGTAACACTAAATTTTACAACAAAAAAAAGCCTCACATGCTGAGTCAGTAAACGTAGTGCTATCCATGAATGTCAATAAAAAGAATAGGAGCAATCCTCCTTATGAGGTTAGAAAGCCAATGATTTTGTTTGACAATCAACCGAGAGTCAAAGCTTCCCTTGATCAGCCCATGCCAAAAATGATCATTCAACTTTCATCTTTGTTGCCTTATAAGAACAATAAAGCAGTTCCATGGAATTATGAAAGCAAAATTTGGATCATCGATGAATTTAGCTGGCAAGCCATAAACATTGACCTTTCATGGATAAGCTACCTAACTTAAAGTGGCAGACGTTTTGCCTTAATAGCATCGAGAAGTGAAATTCAGCAAAAGGACATTGCTTTTATTCCTTCAAAGCCTGCAACCAAAGACTCAGATTTGAAAGCTATTAATAAGCTAGTGGGTGAAAAAAAAAGCTACGAAATTCCTTAAGTTCATTAAGCATAGTGAATACAGCCTTGTTGATTAGCTGAATAAGCAACCGACTAAGATATCTATGTTGTCACTACTATTAAATTTTAAAGCTGGTAGTCTCTTTAAGGTTTTGAATTAGGCCTATGTTTCTTCTGACATCTTATAGGTCAGATAGATCACCTAGTAAGCAACATCACTACCGAAAACTATATATCTTTTAGCGATGATGAAAGTTCTCATGAAGGAAGGGGAATCTATAAAGCTTTTCACATCACCACATATTGTAAATCCAACACATTTCCCAAAGTGCTCATTGATAACAGGTTAGCTCTAAATTAATTCCTATATCATGCTTAAACAAGCTTTCATTAATGCATCTCATATCCAAAATAGTCACACAGTGGTGTGAGCATTCGATGGAACTTATAGAAATGTTATGGGAAGCATCGCCATTCCATTCCAAATTAACCCATGCACTTATTAAATGGACTTTCATGTGATGGATATTGCTGCATCATATAACTACCTATTGGGAAGACTTTGGATTCATTCTATGGGGGCGATGTCATCATCATTACATCAAAAGTTAAAATTCATCATCGAAAATGAAGTCATCAGTATTGAAGGAAAAGAAGATATCTTCGTTGCTACCTCAACCGATGCCTCTATATTAAACCAAATGATGATGTCCCAAAATCTTTGTTTTACTCCTTTGAGTTCGTCAATGCCACTTATGTCAATGAGGAGTTGTCAATGGTTGAGCCTAGCCTATCAAAGAGCACCCACATGGGTCTAAAGTTAACCATCGACAAAGGTGCCCAGGTCAAAAAAGCACTCGACAAATACCTCCAAGGGATTGTCAAAGCCTTAAAAGTTGTCAACCAAATTGACAAAATAAGGCTAAGACTCAAGCCCAGTGCATAGCAGAAAAGATAAAAACCTCAAAAGAATCGAGAGAAAGGATGGCTCGTTTATTGGAACACGACGCAAGATATGAACTAATGACATTTCCACTACTTTGAGAAAGTTTTTGTCCAGGAGGACATATAAATATTGGCTTCACTAATATTATGCTCATACTAAACAAGGCATTTGAGGATTTCTCCGTCAATGCAATTGATAAGCCAGGGATGTCAATGATGGACCAAAAGATTGGTCTGTGCCCTTTAGGATTTGTTTTAAGTGTTTGGACTGAAATTGAGATTCCTGTACTACTTAAGTCTATTTCAAAGTAAAGCTATGAATGAAACCTGCATGCTTTTAACCAAAAGCATTGTAGGATCCTTTGTGTGGGTATTTTTTATTAAGTATTATCAATGAAAATGACTAAGCATTACATATTTCATAGTTCTTGCCAACTTTTAAATCCTTTTCTACATTTTTTTGCCTATATTATTTTTTTTCCATATACAGGTGACATGAATATTCATGCTGAGACACCGGATATCAATTTTGACTAACCAATCTACACCGATGAGGTCTAGTTTAAAGAGAATTTTGAAGACCTGCTAAGACTAATTGAATAGGAAGAAAAACAAATACTATGTCATGAAAAAACCCACTGAAACCATAAACCTTGGAACTAAAAAAAACTAATAAGAAGTGAAATTTGAAACCTCTATAAAACCATCAACTCGAGCTGAACAGATAAGTCTCCTCTAAGAGTATCTGGATGTGTTTGCTTGGTCTTTCAAAGACATGCCCAGATTAGACACCAACATTGTTGTCCATAAACTTCCTCTCAAACCTGAGTGCAAGCCATACAACAAAAGCTTAGAAGGATGAAACCCAAAATGCTTCTAAAGATAAAAAAAAGTAAAGAAATAATTTGAAGTAGGATTTCTCAAAGTAGCCAAATATCCTAAATGGGTAGCCAATATAGTCTCAATTCCTAAAAAAATGATAAAGTGCGAATATGTGTGGATTATAGGGATCTAAATCGAGGCAGCCTAAAAGATAATTTATCTTTACCCTATTTTAATACCTTAGTAGACAACACCACCAAAAATACACTATTTTTCTTTATGGATGGATTTACGGGATATAAACAAATCAAAATGGCAACTGAAGATATGAAGAAGACCACTTTCATGACCATGTAAGCCACTTTCTGCTACAAAGTGATACCTTTTAGGCTCAAAAACTCTGGGGCAACCTAATAAAGTGCGATGATAACAGTGTTCAATGGTCTCATGAACAAACAAATCAAGGAGCATGCAGATAATATGGTCACCAAATCATCAAAAGAGAGTGAACATGTTAGCGATTTGTAGAAACTCTTCAAATGGCCTAGTAAATACTAGTTTAAGTTAAAACCCATAAAATGCACATTTGATGTCACATCAGGTAAACTATTAGGTTTCATCGTGAGCAAAAAAGGAATAAAAGTTGATCTCAACAAGATCAAAGCTATTTAAAATATGTCACCACCTCAAACTCAAAAAAAAAGTAAAAAGTTTTTAGGAAGGTTAAATTACATAGCTTAATTTGTGTTTCAGATGATCGACAAATGTGGTCCAACCTTTCTCCTACTTCAAAAATAAAATCCTCAAGAATAGAATAAAGAGTCCAAAAAGGCTTTGATAAGGTCAAACACTACCTTTTAAATCCTCCAGTACTTGTGCCCCTAGTGCCCAATCGACCTTTAATCTTGTATCTATCAGTTTTTGACAAGTCAATGGGCCGTGTATTGGGTCAACACAATGAGTCAGGTAAGAAAAAGTAGGCTATTTATTACTCAAGCAAGAATAACTATCTAGCAGTGGAGAAATTATGCTGTGCTCTGGCTTGGATAGCCCAAAGGTTAAGGCAATACGTGCTGTACCACACCATGTGGCTGATCACCAAACTTAATCCAAATCAAGTATTTGTGCAAAGCTCTTGCCTTATCAGTGAGATTAGCAAGGTGGCAAGTCTTGCTTTCTAAGTACAACATCATTTATGTAAATCAGAAAGCCATCAAAGGTAGTGCAATAGCAGACTTCTTGGCAAGCTAAGCAACAAATGACCATCAGCCTTTAGACTTGGAATTTCTTGACGAAGACTTGATGTGCATATCCAAGGCAGAAGACACTTTTAAGTGCAGTTCATCTTAGAAAATGTATTTTGATGGAGCTTCAAATATTTTAGGGCATGAAATTAAGGTAATTCTTATCTTGCTTGATGGAAACCACTACCTCTCCACAATAAGATTGAACTTTGACTACCCCAACAATATAGCAAAAGATGAGGCTTGCATCATAGGACTCCAAGTAGCTATTGAAAGAGGCATTCGAACACTGCAAGTATTTTTTGATTTAGCCCTTGTCATCTACCAACTGAAAGGAAAATGGCAAATGTGTGATGCTAAACTAAATCATTATGGGAGTCTGATCTTAGAACTCAAAAAGGAATTCAATAATATTAGCTTTCAGCATTTACCTTAGGAAGAGAATCAAACCACTGACATCTTAGCCACTTTGTCATCCATATTTAGAGTCAATTGAGAATCTGACGTTGCTCCTATTCAGATAAGCATTTACAACTACAACTACAGCACATTGTCAAAATGTTAAAAAAAAGAAAGGTGGCTTGCCATGATATAATGACATCCTTCAGTCCATCAAAGATCAATAATACCCCAAATGTGCTACCAAAACCAATAAGAGAACCATCTGAAGGATAGCTGTGAGCTTCATTTTGGATGGCAAAATTTTGTATAAGAAAGGCTAGGATCAGGTACTACTTAAGTGCGTGGATGCCTTCGAAACTTAAAGAAATCCATTAAGGAATCTACGATACATATGCTAATAGACATTGAATGGCGAAACAAGTCATGCGATCAAGATAATATTGGTTGACTTTTGAAAAGGATTGCATTGACTAAGCTCAAAAATGCCATAAATACAAAATCTACGTAGACAAAATTCATGTGTCATTGACAGCTCTACATGTTATGATAACTCCATAGCCATTTTCCATATGGGGCATGGACATGATCAAACCAATTACCCCTAAGTCTTTTAACAGGCACTGCTTCATTTTGGTTGCTATTGATTATTTCACCAAGCTGGTAGAGCAGCTGCTTATGCCAATGTCATCATATCTGTGGTATGCATATTTGTGAAATGTGACATCATTTGTAAATATGGTTTTCCTAAGCAAATCATTACTGATAGTGCATGCAATGTGACAAACAAAATAATGCAAGCAATCTGCTCTCCGTTTAAGATTCAACATCATAATTCTATTCCATGCCATCAAAAAATGAATAGAGTAGTTGAAGCAGCCAATAAGAATATCAAGAAAATAGTCGAAAAAATGGTTAAGACGTACAAAGATTGGCACAAAAAATTTTCTTTTGCATTACATGCCTATCACACAATGGTACGAACTTCTATGGGTGCTACCATATTCTTCTTAGTTTATGGCATAAAGGATGTCCTACTATCGAGTTGAAATCCCCTCACTCAAAGTCCTAATGGAATCATAATTTGAAGAAAACAAATAAGTCAAAAATAGATATGAGCAGCTCAACTCATCGAAAAGAAAAAAATAAAAGCCATCTGTCACAAGCAAATATATCAAAAGCATATCATGAGAGCCCATGACAAAAGGGTCCGTCTTTATCAGTTCCAAGAAGAAAACTTAGTGTTCAAACAAATTCTCCTGAGCCATAAAGATACTCAAGGAAAATGGACTACGAATTAAAAGGGTCATGCATGGTAAAGTACATACTTTCCAGAGAAGCCCTGATCTTAACTGAGCTAGATGGGAGTGACTTACCTACGCTTATGAATTTTGATATTGTCAAGAAATATATGCATGAAAGGATCGTAGGATGAAAATCGAAAGGGCATCCTATCATCTTTCTGTTACCATTTCAAAAAACCAAAAAAAAAAAAGAAAAAACCTTAGATGAAAACCCAAAAAGGTGTCCAAAAAAATCGATTTAAGTTGAAAACCTAGAAGGACGGCTTAAATGACCAAACTCTCTCTTACCCTAAACCAAATCAAACCCAAGCCATCACCAGGCTAGATCAAAACCAACTTACCCCACACTCAAAACCCTAATCAAAACACCAAATAATAACCTAATTCACCTATTTTATGCTAACCTATTCTACCAAGTCTCATCCTTATCTGCACCTAAGGAACAAAAGCTACCTAATCTTAAGGCCTCCATCCCACCATAGGGCAATTTGAAAAATCCTCTTGTGAGTCGACCAATGCCACAAGGGTTAATTGCTTAAGAAAGATTTCCAAGGACACGCAGTAGAAGACTCATGTCTTTGTATCTTAAAATTCTTTTGTGATCCTATAATTTGTCAAGACTTTGCTCTTTTTTCTTTTAAATGAAACATAATCACTTGATTCTTACAAAATCTTTTTATAACTCCTGTATCCCATATTGCATCATGTTTATCATTTAATTGATAATGCTTGATAAATATATAGAACTAATAAGAGGATTTCCTAGCATTATTTGGAAAGATGAAACTTTGCGAGAATTTTGTTTCATGTCTAAAGACCAAAAATAACCCTTAGGGCCATAATCAGTCTTGTCCTTGGACCCCACATCTTGAAATTGTGCTCAAAACCTTTCCCCAGTAAATTTAAGCCTAAAGGTAAGGAACCAAATTTCTTTTCAAACTGGCATCTTAATAATTGGAATTGGAGCAATCTATTCAAACTATCAAAAATAACCTCTGAATCATAATTAGCAAAGAGAACTCTTGCCAGCAAACTTAACACAACAAAATGTCCCTCAAAAAAATGATATGAGCCATCTAAGCTTCGGTCCATCCCTTCATAATCATGAACCACTCATACTTTCTAAAAATGGCCTTAAAATTCAAAGCCTTTGCAAATCTAGAGTGAGATTGACAAACCCCAAGGCAAAAAGCCACACTATCAAACT
>JBBYHO010025689.1:0-11922 GCA_038382025.1 Adansonia gregorii
CCAAAAGTTTATTGTTTGGATTTCTCAAGTTTATCTACCAAAATTTTAATTTATCAAAATTTTGAGAAATCAATTCATCCCCCTCTTGATTTCATTCACCACCTAAAGGTCTAACATTATGGTTAGTATCCTAATTGTTAACTGGAAATACACCATCCATCTTTATGAAAAACCTTTTGCATAGGCATGGCTTGACCTTCTGGGTTGTAAATTACCTATGTCTCTCATGAGTACCCCTTCATATTTGCATAGAGAAATACATCCATTGATCTAACCTGTTTCACCAAACTCGCGATGGGCCTAGAATCAAGTGCCTCGGCTGTCCTTACCAGATGATGAGGGATTCGAATATCAAATTAGGCATAACCTTAAACTCATATAGTGAACCCTACCAACTAAACCATGCCAAACCATCCCAGAATGCTGCTAGAATAATCCAAAGAGTAAGATAACTCGAGGAAACCCTTCTTACCTTTGCTCTTATATACCATGATTATGTGGGTAATGATGGATGAACATTGTCACCCACATTTGTCATTTTTATTTTCATGATTATTCCTTTAGGATATGCCGTTACGTTCAATGGCAAATCCTCTTTAATAAGTGGGTGACGATAAGCGAATGCCATTACCTACAATGCCACCTTAAAATAGTTATACCTGATCAAAATAAGTTGTCATGTTGTCCGAACGATGGCTTAGGATGTACTTAACATAGATGGTGATGAATGACGTCATAGTCTAAATGGTTAGTTTTAGTACTCACAAGGTATCATGTTGCTTCGAGGTAATTTTTAATGCAGACACGTCGCTATGCTATTCATTTAATGTCTCAACATCATGTCTGCACATAGGCATTGTACCGCCTTTTCTCGTGGAAAATTTTGTGATGCATTTTTGTTGCTATTCTTTCATTTGTTCATCTCTGTGCCTAATATTTTGTATGGTTACTAACTCATTTCCTTTTTTTTTTTTTTGCTTTTCTTTATCATGTATGCATTATTTCATCATAATCATCATCATCATAGGATAATTGGCGAATGGTTTAATGTTAATTAATGGGTGTCAACCATGAAGCAATAGTCTACTTTAGACCTGAAGCCTTTTTGAGAAAGTCCGAGCATAGTTAGAACGCTGGTAGCATGAAAATAGGGACATCCTTAAACTAGTGTTTGTCTCAACAGTGCATGAAAGGGTTAAAATAAGGTATCGTTAGAACAATTGGTAAGATCTTAAGTATATATGGACCAGTTGGGATAATACTAAGAATGAATTATTCACGAAGAGATATAGAGACATTGCTTTTTACTCTAAGTTAGTTTGGATGTTTGCCTGTTGCAAGTGACATCTCAGTTTTGAAACCCAGCATACCAATGTTTCACATTCAATTATGAAGATTTGGTTTTCATAGTCGATGAATATACCATGTTGCTTAACATCGAGAAAGCCAAGGCTGATAGAATATACTAGAAGGCTTTAAACCCTCCAACTTTCAAGAAAATATTAGCTCAAATCCTTAGGGCAACGGAGTCTTATATCAAGAGTCATATCAAAACAAAGAGGAACAGTGAATGCATCTCATGGGCAAGTTTGAAAGAAGCAATGGTAAGTGCCATTGACATCTAAAAAATCCAAGATATCTAAGCTTTGACAATATATAGCCTCGTAATATTCCTAAAGACATTAAGCTATGTTGAAGCTACAGTAGCAAATGTCCTTTCTTGTTTGTGTTACAACATCAATCTTACATTAGTCATCACTGTCGAAACTATTTAAGCTTTTAATTTTGTTAAAAAAATAGGTAAGGGTCATTTTATTTAATGTGCATCACTCTTTCACATTTGGCTCGTTAGTCACTTTTATCTTAAAGAAAGTAAGATGTCATGTAACTTCTTACCCAGCTTTAGCCCTATGTCTAAAGTACTTGAGAAGGAATGGCCTCAAGACAAATCTAAAGATCAATGGGTCTAGAAATTGCAGAACCTCAAGAGGGAAGAGGTAACATGGAAGGCCTTTTGGTTGTCCTTATAGATGATCATATATCGATGTAGAGATTACAGTTGTTTATTGCCCATGAAACTATGGAGAAGCACTAGCTACGCTCCCATTCTATTCTTTCAATAATTCCAATGCTGATAATTCATCCCTTTCATGCAAGACTTAGAGCTTTGAGATTCAACTATGGTGAACCCGATTACAAGTCAAAAGTTTAGCTAGCCTTTCATGTATGGAAATAAACATACTACATGAAAAGATATTGGAGAGAGGGTGGTATGACCCCTAATATGATAAATGGAAGATCCATCGCATTAATGACGCCTTACCCTATCTGGTATTGGGACATTATAAATACCCATTAACGAATTTCCCTGTAAGATTAAATTGCTCAAGTGAGAGTTCAAACAAGAAAAGCTGACCTTTGCCAAGGAGATTACTTGCTTAATGGAGGAAAGTACTCAATTGGAAATGGACTTCTACCTCCAGAATAGTGAGGTAAATAAGGCTATCAAAGAGAAAAACTATCTCAAGAAGGATCTCAAAAGTTTGCAGAAAGACTATGTGACCTTAACAAAGCAAACAAGTCTCGAAGACTTAGAAAGTCATCAGTTGAGTGGAGGGTAGAAATTGCTACTCTTGAGAAAGAACTACATCAATGGAGAGAAAAGACAAAAGTCAAGAAGGAAAAGCTTGTTAGAACCCATACTCTTGTATTAATTTACCAATGGAAGAATGAACGATTAGATGCTCGAGTCTAGGATTTTAAGGCAAATTGAGTTGCAACTGAAGCTTTGACCGTCAGAATTCAAGTTAGAGCCTCCGAATAGCAGAAGCAAGAATGGCTTGAAGTGGTTGATCATGCACGCCAAAACTATCAGGACCATCATCGCCATCTCACAGAGTAGATTTGGGTAGCTTGTTGAAGGCTAAGAACATAATAGATGTAGTCTGATCCTTGACACATAATATTTTGCCCATTAAAACCCATAAATAAGAGTTGTTGTATTTCTTGGACCATTTTAATCAGGCAGTATAATCATGTTAGGTATTTTTAAATCTAATCATGCATAATCAGGACATTTTGTTGCTTTAATGAAAGATGATATTGGTGAAGTTACCTTTTAATCCAATTGTCTTTTTTGCATTTGCATGACTAACCTAATTTTTTCATTGTTTTATTCATTCATTTATCTTTATGATCGCATTTGACTCTCATTACATTAAACAAATCCATGAAAATATCATAAAAGCCTAATTTGGTAATAATTTAAAGTAAAAGTGCTTTAAAACATGAAACTTACAATTCGTCGTTGGTATAACACTTGCAATCATTGAAAAGTGATGGAAAATATCACCAAGCCCGTATTGAAAGACTTGAACTCATGTGTGGCGAGTCTAAAGAGCAATCACTCTGTAAGAATGAGGAACTCCGAGCTCAGATTGTCGAACTATGTTGTTGTCTGAGGCATTAAAGGAAAAAAAGCAAACAAGCATACTCAATGCGGGAAAAAAACATGCCAATCCTAAAAACAATTTGAATAGTAAGCCACCAATGTTCAGGAAAGGGCATTGCTTGGACAACATCCTCCAGTAGCAAACATCCCATCAATTCAGCCGTTTATTTACATTAATCCTACAACAATATCCCATTTGATTTAAAAAATTACAAGGTGCGAGCTCTTCATTGGCAAGGCCTATTATCCCAAACCTTGACGAGCAAATGGGGAAAGAGAAAGCAAAGAAGTTTTTAGAAAATTATGAAAACTTGAACAAGTATCAATCACTAGAGAAGTGCCTTCGAGCTTTTGAAGGTAGTTACAAATTTAGGATTATGGACACAAAGTTATTGGGCCTTGTTTTTAGTGTCATCCTCCCGCCTAAATTCAAAATGCTAAATTTTGGAAAGTACAATGGAACTATCGACCTTATTGCCCATCTTTGCATTTATTGTCAAAAAATGATTAGGTATGAAGAGAACAAGAAACTACTCATTCATTTCTTTCAGAATAGTCTGACTAAGGTAGTTATCCGATGGTACATAAGGCTTGACCCCATAAGAATTCATACATGGGTAGATCTAGCTCGTGCTTTCTTTAATCAATATAAACATGTGTCGATTAGGCCCTAGATTGTCTTTCCCTCATGAACATGAAAAAGAAAGCCTCTGAGAGCTCCAAGCAATATGCTTAGAGGTGGAGAGAGAAGGCAGCTCAAGTTTATCCCCCTTTGACTAAAAAGAAAATGATGGTCATGTTTGTTAGCACCCTACGAGCTCCCAACTATGGAAGGTTATTAGAAAGCACCGTGAAAAATTTTACTGATATGGTTATATCAAGTGAAATGGTTAAGAACAATGTCAAAAGTGGTAGGATATCCATTGGAGGAGAATCATCTAGGTCAGTAAGAAGTCAATAAATAAGGGTAAAGATAATGAGCTGAATGCTATTGCAAAACTTATGCCAAGTTTAATCCAAATCTATATATGATATAGGCTGTGTATCTCCCAAACATGTTGAATCCGAGTCTTAACCTTTACTTGTCTACACCACAACTGGTTTATCAACTGGGTTTGCTCCAACAAGTGAGCTTTGCACCATATCTTATTTAAAATGAAGCCCAAAGTGCACAACCTCATTACATGAATGATGCAAAAGCACCAAACAACCAATAAGCACCCTGAGAAATAGAGCACTTTGAACCACTCCCCTGTTCCTATGAAGAGATCTACTCTCGTTTATTGGCAGGTCAACTAGTGGCCCTTGAATTTACAAACCTAAGATCACCACTGTACCCTAAATGCTACAATGAGAATGCCTACTATGAGTACCATATTGGAACACAAGGCCATTCTATTGAGAATTGCACCTCTTTTAAAAGAAATGTATAGGCTCTACTAGAGAAAGGAGTGATCAATGTCAAACAAGGGATTAACCAAATGTTAGAGCTAATCCACTCTTTAATCATGTTAAACCGAGAGTGAATGCGATTGTTATAACAAAAAAAAGCATTAGAGAAGTCAAAACCTCATGAATATGGTCCAGCAAGCTCTCGTGAAAGCTGTAATAATATTAGATATTACAAATCAAATTACAAATGCCACTGAAGCATTCTATTACTGCTGCAATCAAGGCAATGATTTGTAACACTATCCATCATTCTTAGAAATGGTCTAAGGGATGATGATAGATCGGTCTGAGACTGAGTTATACGAGGAATGGGATGAACATGTCAATCCATCTATTAATGCCACAAATGAAGAAAGGCTTACTATCAATTGGATTTCGAGTTATCTATCTCTTATGGGCTTAGAAAAGAGCGGTGATAAAAGATTTAGGTATATGCTTCGAGATGGATGGAGGAGGCTCAGATTCATCGACACATTGCAAGCCCTTTATTATGAAAAGGTCACAAAAAACTTCCCAAAGAGCTTCGTAATGTAGTCATACTCTATGAGATGATCGATGAGGCCATGAAAAATGAATCAAGTGGAAAGAATATCTAGAAAAACAAAAGGAAAGGAAACATGAAGGCTAGTCAACAATCGAAATTGGGCACTGAAGCCAGTTCATGTGAAATCTATTGAGTTAGATTTAAATAAAATGGTTATTGAAGAGAATTACGAGATTATAGAAAACATAAAAGAGGTCGCCAATGAATTTGGTTTGGCAAATCTTGGTGCAAGCTAAATTACTTAATACAGCCAAAAAAATAAAGGAAATAATTAATAACTTTTATGATTTCCATATTGTTTATAGTTATACTCTTCAACTATGTAAAGAGTTTTGCTATGGTTCAAAAAGATGATAAACGAGGGTAGCATTAAATTCTATGATGAAAAATAAACCCAACATACCAATTCTACAAGTGCAACATCATCTGCCAAAACTATGAAGAAAGAAGGGAGCAATCCCCTTTACAAGGTTGGAAGGCCATTGGTCTTGTTCGATAATTGACCAAGAGCAAAAGCTCCCCCTTTTTAGCCTATGTTAAAATTGATCATTTAGCTTTCATCCTCCTTCCTTTATAAGGACAACCAAATGGCCCCTTAGAATTATGAAAGAAAAACCTTGATCAATGACGAATCTAGTTAACAAGCTATAAATGTTGATCTTTCAGGGGTTGGCCACCTAACTTAGAATGGCAGATACATCCCAGTAGTGTCAAAAAGTGAAACTCAACAAGGAAATGCTAATCTTGTCCCTTAAGTGTTAGAGTTTGCAACCAAAGACTAAGATCCAGTAGTTGTCAAGGATCATGGAGTGAGAAAGAAGCTATGGAATTCCTTAAGTTCATCAAGTACAACGAATACAACATTATCGATTAGTTAAACAAGTGACCAACTAAGATATCTGTGTTGTCACTATTGTTAAATTATAAAGCTCATACAAATACCCTTCTCAATGTTTTGAATAAGGCCCACCTCCTTCTTGACATCTCTATAGGTTGGTTGGATCGCCTAGTGAGCAACATTCCTATAGACAATTACATGTCTTTTAGCAATGATGAAACCTGTATGGAGAAAGAGGAAACTACAATGTACTTCACATCACCACATATGTAAAGGCATCACGTTAACCAAGGTGCTCATTAATAATAGGTTAGCTTTAAATGTAATACCTATGTCATGCTTGAATAAGTTCCCGATTAATGTATCTCGTATCTAGAATAGTCATACGATTATGTGACCATTTGATGGACAGATATTGCTTCATGTGATTAGCTTCCATGTGATAGATATTGCTTCATCATATAATTGCCTATTAGGAAGGCCTTGGATTCACTTTGCAAGGGTAGTACTATCATCTTTGCACCAAAAGTTAAAGTACATCATTGAGAATAAAGTTGTCAGTATTCAAAAAAAATCACTATTGCTACCTCAACTGATGCCCCATATGTCAAGTCTGATGAAGATATCCCAGAATCCTCTTTCTAGTCCTTTAAGTTCATCAACGCAACTTATGTGAAGGAAAGGTTGCCAATGGTTTAGCCTCATTTATCGAAGAGTACTTATATAGGTATGAAGTTCACCATTGACAAAGGTGCCCAGGTTGGAAAAAGACTTAGAAAATGCCTTTAAAAAATTGCTGAAGCTATGAAAGTGGTTAACAAGATCAACAAAAGTGGATTGGGATTTAAGCCTAGTGCATAGCAAAAAACAAAATAAGCTCAGAAGAACTATGAGAAAAGGATAGTTCATTTGTTGAGATAAAACATAAGGTATGAACCAATGATATTTCCATCACTTCAAGAAAGTTTTCACCCAGGAAGACAAATAAATACTGGCTCCGCTAATGATATGCTCATACTAAACAAGGCATTTAGAGATCTCTCTTTCAATGCAATTAAGAGCCAAAGACATTAGCCATAAGCCCAAAGACTGGTCTGTGCTCTCCAAGATTTGTTCCAAGTGTTTGGATTGAAACTAAGATCTTGTACTATTTAATTCTATTTTAAAGTAATGTTATGAACTAAACCTATATGTTTCTACCTAAAAGCATTGTAGGATGCTGTATGTGGGCATATTTTATGAAGTATTATTAATGAAAAATGACTAAGCATTATGCATTTCATCTTTTATGTTCATAGTTCTTGCAACCTTTAAACCTTACTCTACATATTTTTCCATCTATATTATTCTTTTTCCATATTTTCAAGTGCCCCAATGAAAGTGATATGAATATTCATACTAGAACTTCGAACATCAATTTCAAACAACCAATCTATGCCGGTGAGGCCGAGTTTGAAGAAATTCTAAAGAGAACTACATACTTACAGACTTGCTGAGACTAATTGAATAGGAAAAAAAATAGATATTACCTCATGAGGAACCTATCAAAACTATAACCTTAGAATAAAAAAAGACCCAAAAAAGTTAAAATTAGAACCTTCATAAAACCATCAACTCGAGCCAAACTAATAAGTCTCCTCCAAGAATATCAGGATATGTTTGCCTGCTTCTACCAAGGCATGCTTGGATTAGACACTAGCATTGTGGTCTATAAACTTCCCCTTAAACCTAAGTGTAAGCTCGTATAAGACAAGCTCAAAAGGATAAAGCTTAAAATGCTTTTAAAGATCAAAAAAGAAGTGAAAAAACAATTTGAAGTAGGTTTTCTCTAGGTAGCCAAATATCCTAAATGGGTAGTCAATATAGTCCTATTTCCTAAAAAAGAAGGTAAAGTGCAGATGTATGTGGACTACAAGGACTTAAGCTGGGACAGCCCTAAAGATAATTTTTCTTTTTCTCACATCAATACCCTAGTAGAAAACATTACAAAAAATGGACTATTTTCATTCATGGATGGGTTTTTAGGCTATAAGCAAATCAAAGTGGCAGTTGAAGGCATGGAAAAGACCATATTTGTAACCATGTCATGCACTTTCTATTTTGCAGTAATGTTTTTCAGAATTAAGAATATTGGGGCAACCTATGAGAGGGCGATGATGACATTATTCCATGACCTCATGCATAAAGAAATAAAGTTCTACGTGGATGATATGATCGACAAATTACAAAAAGAGAGTGAACACATTGAAAATTTAGAAAAACTCTTCAAACAGCTTCACAAATATCACCTCAAATTAAATCCCATGAAATGAACATTCGGCGTTACATCCAACAAACTATTAGGCTTCATTGTGAGCAAAAAAGGAATATAAGTTGATCTTGATAAGGTGAAGGCCATTCAAAATCTGCCACCACCTCAGACTCAAAGAAAAGTAAGAAGTTTCTTAGGAAGGTGAAACTACATAACCCAATTTATATCATAGTTAACTAACAAATGTGATCCAATCTTTTAGCTACATCGAAAACAAAATCCTAGAGAATGGAATAAAGAATGCCAAGAAGCTTTTGGTAAGGTCAAACATTACTTTTTGAACCCTTTGGTACTTACGCCACCCATGCTTAGCTGGCAGTTAATCCTGTATCTATTAATTTTTGACAAGTCAATAAGCCATGTATTAGGTCAACACGGTGAGTCATGCAAGAAGGAACATACTATTTACTACTTGAGTAAGAAGTTCACAGAATATGAAAATATTATTCATGTGTAGAGAACCTATGTTTTGCTCTAACTTGGATGGTCCTGAGGTTAAGGCAATACATGTTATGCCACACTACATGGCTAATTGCTAAACTTGATCCCATTAAGTATCTGTGCGAAGCTTCCACCCTGTCAAGAAGGTTAACCAGTGGCAAGTCCTGCTTTCGAGTATGACATTGTGTAGGTAAAATAGAAAGCTATCAAGGGTAGTGCAATAGTAGATTTCTTAGCAAGCTGAGTAACAGATGACTGTCAACCCTTAAACTTCAATTTTCTTAACAGAGATTTGATGTGCATATCTGAGGTAAAGAACACTGGCGAGTGTGGCTCATCTTGGAAAATGTATTTCGATGGAGCTTTAAATGCATTGGGACATGGAATTGGGGTAATTCTTATCACACTTTATGGAAATCACTACCCTTTTACTACAAGGTTGAACTTCGATTGTACCAACAATATAACTAAATATGAGGCCTACGCCATGGGATTCCAAGTACTATTGAAAGGGGCATTCAAACGCTAATAATATATAGAGATTCAGCCCTTGTTATTTACCAACTAAAAGGAGAATGGAAAATATGTGAAGCTAAATTGATCAACTCTAGGAATCTGAACTTAGAACTTAGAAAAAAGTTTGATGATATTAGCTTTCAGCATCTACCTCGACAATAGAACCAAATTGTTAATGCCTTAGCCACCTTATCATCTATGTTTAAATTCAATCAAGAATTGGATGTTGCTCTTATTTAGATAAGTATCTGTATAGCTCTGGCACATTGTCAAAATGTTGAAGAAGAGAAGGACAGCTTGCCATGGTATCATGACATGCTTCAATACATCAAGGATTAATGATACCCAAAAAATGCCACCAAAATTGATAAGAGAACCATCCAATGATTAGTCGCGAGCTTTATTTTGGCTAGTGAGATTTTGTATAAGAAAGGCTAAGATCAGGTGCTACTCTAATACATCGATGCCAAAGATAATTGAAGAAGTTCAAAAGGAAGTAGCAGTACATATTCTAGTGGGCATCGAATGGCAAAGCAAGTCATGCGATTAGGCTACTATTGGTTGACTCTTGAAAATGACTGTATTGACTATGCTAAAAAGTTCCACAAATGCCAAATCTACACTGACAAAATCCATGTCCCACCAATACCTCTACATATTATGATAGCTCTATAGCATTATCTTATATAGGGCATGGACATGACCAGACTAATTACCTTTAAGGGTTCCAATGGGCACCATTTTATTTTAGTTACTATTGATTATTTCACCGAATAGATAGAGGCAGCTTTTTATGCCAATGTCACTAGATCTATTATATGCAAATTTATGAAATAGGATATCATTTGTAGATATGGTCTTCCTGCGTAGATCATCACAGATAATATGTGTAATCTGAAAAGCAAGATAATGGAAGCATTCTGTTCTCAGTTTAAGATTCAACATTAAAACTCCATCCTATACCATCCGAAAATGAATAGGGTAGTTGAAGCAGCCAACAAGAATATCAAGAAGATAAAAGATGGTGAAGATGTACAAAAATTGGAATAAAAAGTTTCCTTTTACTTTACAAGCTTATCTACGATAATACAAACTTCCATAGGTGCTACCTATTCTTCTTGGTCTACAGCATAAAGGCTATCCTACCAATCGAGGTTGAAATCCCGTCACTCAAAGTCTTAATGGAATCGCATCTTTAAGAGGTTAAATGGGCTAAGAATAGATATGGGTAGCTTAATCTCATCGAAGAAAAAAAAATTAAAGCCATTTATCTCGGGTAGTTGTATCAAAAGTACATGATGAGAGCCTAGAAGAGAAAGGTCTATCCTTATTAGTTCTGAGAAAGTGACTTGGCACTCAAACAAATTCTCTTGATCCATAAAAATGCTTAAAGAAAATGGACCCCAAATTAGAAAGGGTCGTACATGGTGAAATGTGTGGTTTTCAGAAGAATCTTGATCTTAACTGATAGACAGTAATGACTTAGATAACCTCGTGAACTTTGATTCTATTAAGAAATACTATGCTTGAAAAGATTTTAAGATGAAGATCCAAAAGGGCATCTAATTTCTCTTTCCCTTTCCACTCTCTAAAAAACTAAAACAAAACAAAAAAAACAAACAAAAGAAAAAGAGAGAAAATCAGCTTAAACTGAAAACTCAAGAGGCGACTTAAGGGACCAGAACCCTTTACTTAAACCAAGTCAAGCCTAAACCATTACTAGCCCAAAACCAATTTTCCATATATTCACAACCCTGATTAATATGCCAAATCATAACCTAATCCATCTATTCTATACTAACCAACCCTACTAAATCTCATCTTAAGCCTATACCTAAAAAATGGAAACTATGTAACATTGAGGCCTCTATCCCACCACGGGGCAATTTGAAAAATCTTCTTATGAGTCAGCCAACACTAAAAAGATTAATCACTGAAGAAAAATCTTTAAAAGCACTCAATGAAGAATTCATTTCATCAGCATCAGGGCCAATCGACGAGGAGAACCTCTCTTATCTCTTTTGTATTTTAAAATCTTTCATAATTTTATAAGTTTGTCATAACTTGCATCATCTTTGAATTAATCAAATTCAATTTTGCTCATTCTATCTCAGAGTATCCATTCACTCGAAACTGATCTGCCTCTATTTCCACTTTTCGTAAGCGGGCTCGAGCTTTTTCCAGCTGTTCAATAGCCCCTCAGCGTAGTTCTTCTGAATTTCGAATCGTATTCAAAATCCTCTCTTTTCGATTGTCTAATAAATCACTTAATGAAAGTAGATTATCTTTACGTTCATTTTTTGTATTTCAAAAATTCCATGATCCCTTCCCGAACCAAACATGAATCTTTCGATTCATTTGGCTCTCAC
>JBBYHO010025741.1:0-11917 GCA_038382025.1 Adansonia gregorii
AAAATTAGAGATTTTAAGGTTTTCACCTAGAGTCGAAATTAGGGTTAATATATAGATAACTTTCTCAAATTATTCTATAGAGGTTTAGATGTGTGATCTTTGGCAACTTAGATATAAAACCCTTCAATATATAGTCCCTATGATCTTTATGATCCAATTCCAATTTAGTGCAAATCTCCTGAAAATCCTTGGAAGTAGTTACCACATGTACCCGTTCAACAATAAAGTAATATGAAAATTAACCTGACTTGAAATTTTATTTTAAAGCAAACATTCTTGTATATTAGGTCATCTATGCCCCTTTCATCGAATTGGAGGAGAAATACTGCACATGCTTAGTCTGCAAAGAGATAGATGAACCTTTTTGTGACATCACATGGAAAATAAAGCCCCTATCCTAAATCCTCAAAAGACAAAGAAGACATAAAAAATGATTAATGCAAAATAAAAAAGAATTTTTTTTAGAAAAATCGAGAATCATAATTAAACATTGGTTGAAATTGAATCAACCAAAATTTAATTAACTCATAATTAATTGTAGGCCTAACTCTCTAACTAGTCCCTAGTGGATTCACCAAGCTATCGCAATACGGTCGAGGTACGAATCTCGATCAACTAAAATTTAAAAGGCTGGTGTATCTCTTATTCTTATGTATATCTATATATTATTATTATACCTCCACATATAGTGATCGCCAAACGATACTGGCTAACAGCTACGGACGATCACCAAGCAATACCATGCAGTCGATCGCCTAACAGTACCTGACAACGATGTGACCTTTCTGACAATGACTTAAATATAGAGTTGACATCTTTTGAATGGCAGTCGACTGACGAAGCGGACCACGAGGCTCCATAGCCTAACATCTAGCTCGGCGCTGATCATGTCACCATCAGAGCACCTGACACCATGTCTCCAAACAACACTTATAAAAGGGGCAGGCCAGCCCAAAGGTAAAGGATTTGACTCCCAGATATATCCACACCATTATACAAAACACCATTTTGACTTAACCATTAGAGAGAGCTCCTGGAGCATAAACTCCGGCGCCCTCCTGACCTTCTTTGTATTTCAAGGTTGCACTTGGTTTTTGGTACCCATAAAGAGAGCATCAACAATTGGTGACGTCCGTGGGAACACGATCAAAAAAGAAAACCATGGCTGATTGGAGTGCTGACACACTACAAAATGCCTCGTCACCACCAGAAACAATAAATCGTACTGCAGTTCTAGCAACCCCAGTAATACCGAGCTTATCATATACCTAAATATCCCAAATACCCATCTCACTCCTTTTATGGCTATCCCACCTGCCACTAGCGAACTATCAGAACCTAATAGGGTTAATCCCACTGGTGGTCACTGCTGTCCCTCACCTTGATCAACCTGCGGGCCCAAGCAATATAGTTCCAGCAACTAGCATTGCCATAAACACATTACACGTACCTCTAGACATCCCAATGCCTCCCTTTACTCAATTCAGTACACCCACACAGCCTAGTTAGTTAGGCTACCATGCACATTACCAAGCACAATTTCAAGCCATCGCCAGTCAACTGGTCGTCATGCAGCAATCTCAGATCCAGTTGGCACAGCTTGTCAACTCTCAAACCAATCGCTAAAACACACAGCCCATTGATCGCCCAAACCAACACATTGCAAACAACCCAAACTCAAACATCCAGGAGCGGCATGCAACAGTTGATCGGGCCATCCGCCCAATGGTAGAGGAAAGCTCCAGCTCTACTCCAATTCCATGGCAAATGATGCAGGGAACCTCCCATTATACTAGTGGGCATCACGCGCCAAGTTCGGCTTTAGACCTCACCCAATAAGTAGCAGCCTTGAAATAGGAGATCAAGGAGCCCCGTGAACCACAGAGAGATAACTGGGAATGGTTAATTGAAGAACACAACCTTCTCTCACTTGAGATCTACCAAGTACAGGTCTCTCGAAAAGTCAAGCTTTCTCCTGACACTTATAATGGTAAAACTAATATAGTTGACCATCTAAACCATTTTCGTGCTTTTCATAATCTGCGTGAAATGTCGGACGCCATCCAGTGCCGTATCTTCCTCACAACGCTTTGAGGGCCCAGCACGGACATGGTGGTACTCCTTAAACTAAGGGTCTATCACAAATTTTGACCAACTGGGAAGATATTTCCTCGCCCATTTGAGTAGCTACAGAACAGCTGCCAGAACGTCTCCCAGCTTAATGGCGATCAAGCAAAACCACAACGAGACGATTTGCAATTACCTCAAACGTTTCAATGCAGTCACCCTAGAGGTCCGAGACTTGAATAACGAATGGGCCATCCAAGCCTTCACCACGAGTGTTCAGCATAAGTACCTGAAATATGCCTTAACTGATGCCTAACCCATGAAGCCGTACCAGCTTTATGAGAAGGCACAAAAATACGCGAAAGTCAAAGAAATAGAAATCGTGAGTCGATGAAATGAAACCTAGGACTGCGAACAAAAAGGAGGGCAAGGACAAAGCCTAATCGACTAGTCGATCGCCCTGGAATCTAACTCAGAGGGAGGCACTAGCCATTAAATCACCATATAACCTCACTTGAAAGCAAACATGGCTTGCTCTTCATGCGAAATATGAGTTTTACACACCTTTGACGGCTTTCAAATCTCAAATTCTCAATGCCATAATGAAAGAAGGGCTCATCGAGCACCTACCCCCAATGAAAGGCAATCACAGCAGGGGTGATCCTAAAAAATGATATAATTTTCACAACGACCACTGGCATGCAATCGAGGACTACTTCAGCTTGAAAACTGAAATCGAGTCGCTGGTAAGAAAAGGCGTAATCAAGCAGTTTGTAAAGAAATAACCATACGCCCAAGATTTTACCCGATCCCTAAACGAGCATTAGGAAACCATCTGCAAACATCATGTCGTTGGCATCATAAACATGATCGTCAGTCCAGCATAGACTTGGGCAGCTAGTAAGTTAAAGCGTAAGTCCTACGATGTAGGTCCTAAACGTGTCAAGCAGACCGATTGAGCGGTCAGTTTCGATGATGCCGACTTGCAGCTCCTATCTGATCGCGGGAACGATCCTATTGTCATCTCTGCCACCATAGGCAACTACCAAGTCCACAGAATCCTTATTGACAATGGAAGTGCCATGGAAGTTCTACAGTAGGATGTCTTTCTTCGCATGGGCTTTCGTGCAGGCGACTTGACCTCGTCACCTCCAATCTATGGATTCGTTAATCAACCAATACTAGTCAAGGGGACGATCACGCTCTCAGTAATAATGGGCGACGGGGAACACACTATGACTGCTTTGGTTGACTTCTTAATTATCGATCAGCCTTCTACTTATAACGTAATCCTGGATCGGCCATTGATGAAAAAGATAAAAATGGTCCTGTGGTCTACTACTTGACAACTAAATTCCTTACACAAATAGGGATTGGGTACCTACAATCCAACCAACAAACTGCATGCCAATGCCATATATAGTCGATTGAATTGGCCACACGTTGGCTAACCGAAATTCGTGACACTAGTGCTGAACCATCATTTCACACCATCACGCCAGTAAAACCAGAAGCAATCACCTTAGAGCAACTAGATGCCAAGGATGGCTTTTATGACCAAACGCCTCAACCGACTGAAGATACTGAAACGATAGCTCTTTATGACTCGAATCCTGAGTTAGCCACCAGCGTCGGCTCTTCTCTTGATGCTCAAGAAAAGGGTCTCCTCATAAAATTTCTCAAGAAGAATGCTGGCATGTTCACTTGGTCTGTAGCCTACATGCCAGGCATCGACCCAACCATTATTATGCACTCACTTTATGTAAACCCACGAGCCCTACCAGTTAAACAAAAGAAGCCCAAATTCACTTTAGAATGGCTCAATGCAATACGTGAGGAAGTTGATAAGTTGCTACTAGCCAACTACATCAGAGAAGTTAAATACCCTGATTGGCTTACTAACGTAGTCATGGTCAAAAAGGCCTCAGGGAAATGATGAATATGTGTCAACTTCACTGACCTGAATAAAGCCTGCCCAAAGAACAGCTATCCTCTCCCCAGTATTGATTGACTGGTGGATGCATCCGCAAGCCATAAACTTTTAAGCTTCATGGACGCCTTCTCAAGGTACAATCAAATTAAAATGGATCCTCGCGACTAAGATAAATCGGCGTTCATAATAGAGGATGGAACCTTTTGCTGCCAAGTAATGCCATTCGGCTTAAAAAATGTAGGTGCTATATACTAGCACGTGGTCAACAAGCTTTTCAAAAGATAAATCGGGCATTCGATTGAAATTTATGTGGATGATATGCTGGTCAAGAGCCCCTCCTTTCATCAACACCTCAATGACCTCTTGGAGATATTCCACATACTCTGTAAGTACAAAATGAAACCTAACCTTTAAAATGTGTGTTTGGTGTGTTCGCAAGAAAATTTTTGGGATTTATGATCTCTTCCAGAGGCATTGAAGCAAATCCTTAAAAAATCAGTGTAATCACGCAAATGAACCCACTGAAATCCACAAAGGAAGTGCAATGCTTGACGGGGTGAGTAACAGTACTCAACCGTTTTATCTCCAAATCCGCTGAGAGATATTTACCCTTTTTTAAACTGCTTGGGAGGGTGACTAGATATGAATGGACTGAAGAATGCCAATAGTTATTCAACCAACTCAAGCAATACTTAAGTATCCCTTCACTATTCGCCAGTCCGAAGCATGGAGAACCACTTTCTGTCTACCTCACTGCATCCGATGAAACCGTCACCGTCGTTTTAGTTTGTGAAAACACGAGACATTAGTACCCTATCTACTACATTAGTAGGGCACTTCAAGCTGTGAACTTCATTACAGCAAGCTAGAAAAACTGGCTTTCGCCCTCATCATTGTAGTAAAGAAGTTATGACAATACTTTCAGGGCACCCCATTATTGTTCTCATAAACCAGCCGCTTAAAGAAATCCTCCTCAATGTTGACTCCGCAGGATGGCTCATTTGTTGGAGCATTGAGCTTAGTGAATTCGGGCTTACTTATAGTCCCAGGAAAGCCATCAAAGTATAAGTGCTAGCTGATTGTATCGCTGAATGTTTCTTTTAGGTTTCCAACGGATCGCCACCAGACTACGCTCAAACAAACGATCATGGGCAATCAAGTAATCGCCTTTCAACACAAGCAACTAACGGATGGCATATTTTTATAGACGGGTCCTCAGACAAAACAAAGGGTGGAATAGAAGTCCTCTTAATCGACCCCAAAGGTCATGAATGGCAGTATGGCTATCTTTTCAATTCACTACCTCTAATAACGTTGCCGGATACAAAGCCCTAATCGCTGGCATAGAGTTAGCCAAAACACTAGGCGTCAGTAACCTAGTCGCCCACACCGACTCTCAACCATAGCTAGCCAAGTCAATGGGCTATACGATGTCAAAGATGAGCTACTCGCCAAATACCACATAGTGGTCACCACCCTCTCCTAAAAAATCATCCATGTCGTAATCCAACAGATACCCAGAGGAGATAACTCTAGGGCCGATAACCTATCCAAAATGGCTAGCGCCATTGATATCTCTACTAGGGGAAAAATTCTCCTATAGTGTCTTCCGACACCCAGCTACGATAGATACATGCATCATATTACAAATGATGCTAAAGATAATTGGATAACACTAATTATCTCCTTCCTCAAAGACAATTGTGCTCCAACTGACCAAATTCTAAAGAGGCGATTGGAAAAGCAAGTAGCCGGGTACATAATTCTCAATGACACTTGATACAAAAAGTTTTTCACTCTTTCATTACTCAGATGTCTCACCTTTTCCAATGCAACCTACATCTTAAAAGAAATAAATGAGGGCGTCTGCGATAACCACCTTGGTAGATAGGCACTGGCTCTTAAAGCCCTATGACAAGGATTCTTTTGGCCTACCATGCAGAAAGATGCCACAACTCTCTTTAAAAAATGTGACTAATGCCAACATTTGACCCTCGTTCCTTGACAGCCAACTGAGGCACTCAAACAAATTTTTAGTCCCTGCCATTCTGCGTTTGGGGCATAGACATATTGGGCCTATTCTCTATGGTGATTGCCTAACAAAAATTCTTGCTGGTCGCCAGTGAGTACTTCACAAAGCTGAGCTAGTCGCCACCATCATTGCTCGAAACATGGAAAACTTCATCTAGCGTTACATCTTTTGTCAGTTTGGGATACCCAACGTTATTATAACAGTCAATGACAAGCAACTGACCGCTGATAAACTTTATGATTTCTGTTCATGGTACGGTATCAACCTTATTCACACTTCTGTTGCCCACCCTCAGTCAAATGGACAGGTTGAATCAATGAACAAGAATATCCTGCAACCCCTGAAGAAAAAATTGGATGACACAAAAGGTGCATAGGCCAACGAAAAACCTGGTATACTTTGGGCAATCTGAACAACCGAAACTCAAGTGACTGCTACTACTCTTTTCAACCTCGTATATAGCAGCGAAGCTGTCAGACCCATTAAAATAGAGGTACACAGTTCGCGCACTGCTAACCCTGACTTAGAGCTCAATTCTAAGCACCTCAAGGCTAACCTCAACCTACTCGAAGAAGCTAGAAAAGACGTTGCAATCCATATGGCAATTCGAGCATAACCAGCAGGCATTATAACTGCTGAGTAAACAATCGCCAATTCCAGGTTGGCAACCTTGTTCTCAGAAACTGCAAAGCCAGTCGACTAGCAGGGGAAAGGAAAAAACTATCCCTAAATTGGGAAAGACCTTATCAAGTTAGCAAAGTTATAGGCTTTGGTGCTTACAAATTAGTAGAATTAGATGGGCGCAACATCCTCAACACATGAAACGCTGTCCATTTAAAGAAATACTATTTGTATGCATGTCTCCTTCAATGATATCACCAATATGGTCGCCAATATAGACCTTCTTACCCAATGGACCATGAAACAAACATCTCATCATTGCTCTAAAACAATCACCTCCATGGCACAAAAACTCATCATTTCTCCAAAGCAATCGCCTCCTGTCATAAAACTCATCATCGCTATAACGCAATCACCTCTATGACATAGGCCTCATTATTGTTACAAAGCAATTACCTAAACTGACCTCCATGGTCACATCCTGCCACCCAGCATGGCAATAATAACACTCGACTCTCCTCAGCGAAACGTCATCACAACCATCTTTAAATACAAAATGGTACAACACAATGTACTTTCCCACAATCTCAAAATAACAACTTAAAAAACTAAATAAAGTAATTAAGGAAACAAAACCACATTTCATAACATGAAATTTTCATTAATCAAAAGTTATTTACACCAACATCACATTTACAAGCCAAACCGCTACTCATCCTTAATAGATGAAACGATCGAATGCTAGTCTCGTCACTAGACTCACCCTGCTCAGACTCTTCAAGCACTGGGGTAATCAAGGCTGCATCTATTGATTGCCCATCATCCACTCATTGCTGACTAGGGCACAATACATTGAAGTCCTTAGAAGGCATGTACAGGTACCCTAAGTCAACTGCCTGCAGATCAAGGGGACCACAGAGCAATTGGACACCATAAAGTGCACTGCGGTGATAGGAATCCACAGCAGCAAAAAGCTTGTAAAAAATCTCTTCCCGCTGCCTCTTCAATTCTTCTTGGTGACGAACCTCCAAATCGCCAAGATGACCCTCCAACTCAGCTACTCTGGACTTAGTGGATGTAAGTTCAGCATCGCGCTCTTTCAACTTTTTCTCCAACTCATAAGCCATGGCCTCTGCCTTCTCGCCCCTTAGTAGTAGTTTAGCTGTCCCAACCATCCTCCTCTCCTCAATTTTCTTTAATGATGCCTTTAACTTGGCGTTCTCCTCTTTATGCTTCACAAGTTAGCATCCAGCTCCACTATCTTAGACGCTTGCAGGTTAAACTTCTCCTGCCAGTTAGCCATCTAGCAAGTGTATGCCATCTGGCAGTGAAGCGCCTCAACTAGGCTTATCATGGCTGCATTCAAATTATAGGCTGGACTTTTCCTCGCCAACACCTCTCAGTCCTCAAGCGTTATACCTCTCATTGCCCAATGTAATGCTGCCTTAAAATTTGGCACTCACCCTTCATGAAGTATGCCCAGCCTAATAGAACTTGCATTAGGACCATCTACTTGAGGCCTTGTTGAAGTAGAGCTAGGCTGGGATGACCCGCCACTTATCAGAATGGGCCCACCACTTGAGCCACTATTTTTATTCCATGCTGTGACACGGGTACCATTATAGTCGACACTAACGCTGGCACTCCTTCACGACCCGCTATGATAGTAGCCATACCCTCCCTTTCAGGTCGCTCAGCCACATTTCTTTTCCCTCTCCTTTGGCATGCAGCAGCTCTCTTTGTCGTAGCCTGCTTAGCTGCCAGCTTTGCCAACGCTGCCTGAACAGGGTCTATTCTTACACAAAAGACAAAACACCCAGGTCAGTACCATCACACCTTCTCCCCTAACTACGAGTGACCCAAACAAATACCCTCTTCCATCCCTTGTGTAGATGAACGATTGGCCTTAGCCATACTACCTGCCCGATCTTCACTGTTCACTCTCAAGCCCTCTTTGCCATCATAAACAACCAACCTGACAACCCTTTCTCTCTCTTTCATGTTTTCTATTCCCTCTTTTACTATGTGCTCTCCTAACAACATAAAACCAAGTATCAGAACCTCTGTTCGAAAAATGCAAACACACCAACCTCACACTTTAAAGTAACAAGCATATTTGAAACATACCTCTCTAACGTCTTAACAAATGTCGTCACCTTCATTGACCCACGAGACGCATTAGCCCTTCTGGCACATCCTTCAAATCTCATCATAAGCACTCTTTTTAAATATTACGAGATGTTAAGTATATCTTGTTGCTCACGCATCTGCCTCTAAAGAAGAGCACCTGGTCTTTCTCTGTGGTCTCCAGGCTAGTCCTCTCGTTATTTGCCCTCGACCTCTTGCCCTACCGAACTGAAAAACCCCATTCTGTGCTCGCCCTCTTCATCACCATAAAAAATTGATCCTGCCACATATGCGTATTCGATGACAAGCCCACCACCATCCTACGTCCTTCCCTTGATTGCAAATACTAAAAATAGGGCTCACCCTATTTCAAAAAGTACAACTCCTTCACTACTCCAACGGATGGTTACCATCTCTTCTCCTTGCACACCAAAAAATAAGTGAGCAGAATCACCTAACTGTTCGGCTTTAATTGATTAGGTGGCAAGTTGTACAACTCTAGCAGCTCACAGAAAAATGGCTTTAAGGGTAGGTGGAACCCTGCCTTGAAGATGTGGAGGTAGAATGCCACACTGCTCTCTTTAGTGAATATAGCTCTCTGATGCAATTCTGCCTCGATGATCTGGTAGCTTCCCAAATTTACCCCTCTATCATACATCCACCTTCATACGATATACATATTTATAGACCCGCCATACATTTCTACCACTTCTGTATCCATATTTATGATCGCCTTCTTAATACCTCCCCCGAGATTGCCTCCTCAGCATCGCCCCCACTCGACACTTCATCTCCATAATCACCACTCTGTTCTGCGACCACTTCTTCTTTTATATCTTTTCCTTTAACACCACAGGACTAGACATCCCACCTTGAGTTAACTACCCCACTATCATCCTCACTTTGTTCCTTACCTCTTCCAATCTATCCTTTCTGGCCATCGATTTCACCAATAGCCTTTTCTCTTCACCACATGCTACAACCCCACAAACCAAAAATAGCAAAAAGAGCAACAGGAACTCACCAAAACTTACCACACAAAGCCTTCACTCTTTGTAGTCGTCCTACTCGTAAATCTCCCAGCATGATCGCTGCCAAAACAACACATAAACATATTAAAAAACTAAGACAAACTCTTTAATAATAGTATCTCCACTACAAAACTCACCCTTTCTCCTAACAAACAAGCTTTACCACCTTCTACTCTGCTCTCTTTCTTTCTCCAAACAAACGAAAACCTACAAAGCCTTACACCCCATTATATAGCAAAATAATCTCGGCTCTTCACATTCCCTCATCACCACCGTCTCATTCGTCTCTTCCTCAACAAAATAACTACACCACACTGGCATTCTGCTCCCTTCTGACATGAGCTCCCCTTGTCGTTTCGTATCCCCTAAACATGCCCTTACGAATCCCCTTGTCAAGATGCGTATCCCAATTTCATTCATCCTTCTTTTCCCATGCCCTTTTCCATTTTGCCATTGCTGCTACCATTACTAACAATAGTTGTCCCTTCTTGCCCTCCGTGAGTTATGCTAAAAACTCCACGTGCCAACTCACCTCTCACAGATGTCCAAAACGTCGAGTCACTTTATAACTGCTTTTTAGATCGCAGGGAGAACAATTGTTATACCTCCACGTATAGCGATCGCCAAGCGATACCGACCAACAGCTGCGGACGATCGCCAAGCAATACCATGCAGTTGATCACCCAACAGTACCTAACAACGATGTGATCCCTTCGATAATGACTTAAATGCAGAGTTAACATATTCTGAATGGTGGCTGACTAATGAAGTCGACCACGAGGCTCCATAGCCTGACATCTAGCTTGGCGTTGGTCATGTCACCATCAGATCATCTGACACCATGTCTCTAAACAACACCTAAAAATGGGGCAGGCCAGCCCAAAGGTAAAGGATTCAACTCCCAGATATATCCACACCATTATATAAAGTACCATTCTGACTTAACCATCAGAGAGGGCTTTCAAAGCATAAACTCTGATGTCCTTCTGACATTCTTTGTATTGCAGGGTTGCACTCGGCTTTTGGTACTTGTAAGGAGAGCATCAACAATTATCATTTTTTCATTTTTTGGGCCCTATTATTATTATTATTATTATTTTATTTTTTGGGATCGAGTCATCGAGATGAATCATTTACTCAATTTAGCTCTAAATAATCATTACAAAATAATCATTAATCTTGGGGTTACAACCAATCTATTTTTGCTAAGTTAGATTACTCTAAGATTTGTGATGATACTAGAGATCGCATGGAAAGATCCGGGTGTTGGTTA
Source organism: Adansonia gregorii (assembly GCA_038382025.1). NCBI lineage: Eukaryota > Viridiplantae > Streptophyta > Magnoliopsida > Malvales > Malvaceae > Adansonia > Adansonia gregorii. The sequence goes on from JBBYHO010025741.1 coordinate 11,085, forward strand.
CAATCATGAATAAGGATAGATCCCTCTCATGATATTGGAAATTGGTATTTCATATTCGATATTTCATTGTGTTTTTTATATTTCAAAATTGTCCAATTGTATAAGAAAATTAGGTTTTAATATTTCTAAAAATCAAAATAGTTCTCGTACCCTAAAGAAAAATTGAAGAAATATGAAAGGTCAAAATATCTTCCATACCCTACCAGAGGACATGAGGAATATGAAAGGTATTTATTTTAACAATCAAAATATCTTACATACTCCATAAAAGGACCAAAAAAAAAGGGAAACATTTTATTTTCATGAAATTTAAAAAATCTTGATTTTCATTTTGAAAAGAATATCTCTTATTAAAATAATTCGTAGAACTCTTCTTATATCCTAGGAAATATTCCACATACTACTTTAACTTAGAGATATTGCCTTACTTTTTTAAAATTTTCAATTCTATTAAAAACAATAATGTTTATCCTAAGACTTGGTTTCAACTACACATACAAAACTAGACTCTAAGAACTTGAACATGGTTGATAAGTTCTAAATGTCCTCTAAAGTATCTCTGACATGAAAGTATCTTAGTAACTCTAAAGGATTTTGCTTTAATGCAAAATTACTAAAAGTGCTTTTAGGGTATGCTTTCGACATGAAAGTATATCATTAACCTTAAAAGACTCGATATGATCATACAAAACAAACCTATCCCTAATGCACACCTTCTTCATTAAAGAATCCCGGCGATAACATAGGACTCGATTCTAAGATAAATTATTAAAATGCTTCTTAGGACTATCTTCATCGTGAAAGCATCCTGGTAACCTTAAAGGACCTGAAAA
>JBBYHO010025773.1:0-54380 GCA_038382025.1 Adansonia gregorii
TATCGATACAATGAACATTGTATCGATACAATGATCAATGTATCGATACTATGAACCATTGTATCGATACTATGAACTATAGTATCGATACATGTTGATTTGTATCAATACATTCCTTTACAGAATGCATGTTTGGGTCTTGGAATGGTCTAATATCGATACACGAGACCTGTATCGATATAGGGACTTATGTATCGATACATCTACATGTTGTAAAGATACAAATGGAGACATTTCAAATTTTTGGCACATTGAAGCATTGTATCGATACATGAGAACCATGTATTGATACATTTCAGTAAAATTGTGAATTTTCTCGATTCCTTTGTCCCTGGATGCCTTGAACACCATCATTTGATGCCACATCTTCATATTTACCTTTGATATGATCCCTATGCCTTCTTGACATCCTTAAAATAATTTTTCGCCGGGTGACATTCATCGTCCCCTCTTATGTCCATGCTCCAAATTGCTAAAAATTAGCCTGGACAAAATAAGGTGTCTATAGTTAGGAACCTCAATAAGATCCTCTGTTAAGAAACCCTTTCACAGTATTATATTATTGGAACATCATGATCTTGCTTATTGGAACCTTTACCAAGAACCTTTGTTAAAAACCTTAGTTAATAACCTTAATCAAGACTCCCAGTTAAGAAATCCCTTTTGAGGTCCAATGTTATCGGCCATGACTCGTTTTATTGGCACTATGTTATCTTTTAAGTCGAATCTAAGGAACGATCAAGCCTAGGATTATAGTCTAGGTTTTTCATCCAGCACTTATCAAGAAACCGTTTAAAGTCGAATGTTGCTGGCTATGATTTGGCAAGGTAGCACTTTATCAACTTTTTAAGTTAAACCTAGGGATAGGTCAAGCCTACGATTGTATTTTAGGTCTTTTACCCAAAACCTTTATTAAGAAATCTTTTTTTAAAGTCTAATGTTGCTGGTTATGACTCAGTATTAGCATTTTGTCATGTTTTAAGTTGAACCTAGGATTGGTTGAGCCTAGGATCGCAATTTAGGTTTTTCATCTAAAAATTCAAACTCTATTTTTTGCAAAAATTAAAATTGCCACCAAACATTATCTTATCCCAGTGCTAGGCACACAAGAAAACATCAAGCATGCCTTGGACAAAATGTTATCTATTAGCCTTTACCTTATTCTTGGCGCTTAGTATAGCCAAAGAGGGGTAGCTGTAGACAGCTATTTTGTCCAAGCTAAAATCTGAGGCATTAAAGGTCACTTTTTAAAGTAACATAAGGTTACTTGAGCAAGCCAGCTTAGTTATCCATCAATCATAGGCAAGGTAAGGTGTTCAAAAAACCAAAAATGCATAAAATTCATATTTACATGAGCAAGTATCGATACAAAAGATCGCGCATTGATAATTTATTGCAATATCGATATAAGAGGTTGTTGTATTAATATAAAGTTATTTCAAAGCTAAAATCATGAATTTTGATTAGAGTGTATTAATACAGGGCATGAACTATTAATACTTAGGAAACTTTTTAGCTATTGTTTCAATATAGAAGATTTGATATTGATACCAAGTCGTTTTGAATCTAAAATCATGGCTTTCGGGGCAAAGGCATTGGTACATGCTATAAGATATTGATATTAGGGAAAAAAGTTTGCTTGCTATCAATGCAATGCTCTTTGTATCATACTTAGAGTCAAATACATAAGGTATCCATATAGGGTTCATAGTATCAATACATCAAGGGCTATTATTATATCAATACCACAGGGCAAAAATGTCTAGTCACTATGCTTGTACCATGACACAAAAACTCAGACTTAGTCATGGCTTTAGCCTCAAAATTATCCAAAATCAGATTAATTTCATGCAAATCATATACACTTAATTTTTGGGCTTAAACATTGAGTTTTAACATGTTTAAATGATAAATTAAGCATGTTACAATGGCATTTTAAGAGAAAATATGGATTAATGAAGGGCAAGCTTAACCTTGCAGTACTAGCTCATGCATGGTTTGTTATTGCTACAGAGTTATATTTCAACCAATAAAATACTAAAAGGTTTATCCTTAGTACCATGAGTCACCATTTTATCTACCCCAAATAATTAAAATGCCTCACCTTTTTAAAGTTTTTTGAGGTTAAAAATGAATCCTAAATAAGATATGTTATGAGGTTAATTGAGAAAAAAACATTTACAATTACATTAGTCTCTACACTTAAAAAAAAATTATCCCCATAGCTCTCCTTTAGCCCATCTAAAAACCACTAGAAAACCCTCCAAAACCATCATTATTCCTCACAAAACCTTTTCCATTATCACTATAACCATTAAGCTTATTCTTAGACACCTTCCTTTCTAACTCAAAAAGAAGGTAAGAAAGAGGGCTACAAGTTCAATTATCTTTCTACTTACTATTATCAACAAGGCCTTTCAAGCTTCTGAGGTATATCTCTTTAACACTTCTATTTTTATTTTACTTATATTTGCATTTCCATCATTTTAATGAGCTTAAACATGCTAATCATGACCTTTGTGTCCTTGGATTTGGTAGACTTAGGTTCTTTTGGTGCTTTATTGACCTCTTTATCATGTTTTTCCATTACTTTAAGCTTGTTTCATCTTAATAATGAGTTTTGATGCAATCATAAATTCCAGCAAGCATTTTATCTCTCTTTAAACATGTTACATCATTTCCATGGCATATTTCTTGATGTCATGCATTTAACTATTATCTTTATGCATTTTCATGCTCATTTCTTCATGTATTGTCATTATTTCCATGATTAAATGTCATCTTTATATGTTTTTACACATGTCTATCATGTTTCTTATTATAAATATCATCTCTGGTTCATAACATCTTTCTTAAAATGCTTTCCTATTTATTGTCAAAAACCTGTTTCCTAAAAGCACCCCAAGTTAAGGCCTTCTTAACCTTAATAAATAAGGATTAACATGGATTCAAGGTTTTTTATTCATTGATCATCAATCTTGGGATACTTTAAGTTTTTTATGTCTAGATTTAGGGTTAAATAAGGCTAAATATTTTGTCTTTAGAGATAAAATATGTTTCTTAAGGTTCTCTAAAATTGTTTATGGTTTGATCTTTTGTCTAGAGTCATTGTGATGGTAGCATGGTCAATAGGTTACCTCGTCATCCAAGCTACTATAGGATTGTACAAGTAAGCTCATAAAGCCTATGTCACTATCCATTTCTATTATAGATATTCAACTGTCCTGAGTTTTGTCCAAAAAAACTTAAGAAAATTGAAATTTTGTTGTTTTCGCTTCGACAACATTGAAATTATGAGTTGAAAAATCATTTTGCACCCTAAACAATTTTTCATGAGTTTTTGATTTTTTTCTAAAAGGGCGTTGAATTGTCTCTCCAGCAGTAAATCAATTGCCTTTGGATAATTCTGGATGAAAGAGTTATGATTTTTCAAACTAATACTATTTGAAACACCTAAAATCAATAATTTGCATTCTATTTAGACATTTTGGCCTATCAAGAGATTTTTTTTTGAACTTTAGAAGCATTTTAAAAAAAAATTACAAAATTTCCTTTCTAAAATGTTTCGTTTGTGATTGAATGATTTCGAATAAGCCCAAAATGATTTTTCAAAGCCTAATGTACCCTTTTCCCCTGCATGTGCTGTCAGTGTTGTGTTTGACCCAACTTTAAAAATTACTTCCACTTAAAAGGTGACTTTTTTTATTTTTGGAAAATTTTTACATTAAACCTTATTGAGTCCACTTTCCAATGACAACTTAACTAGCTCCTACGAACTTTAAATTTTCTTGGAACAAATTTGGATTTTAGCATTGGTCAAAATTAATTAATTTTTCCAAAATCTTATTTAGAGACTTTCGAATGTCCCCATAGGTCTGATCAACCCTATTGGGTAAAAAAATGTGTCTCATCTTAGGCTCGGATCAAGGCAGGAGCATTTTTTTAGTTTGTTAATTTTTATTTTTATCGACGTCTACCTTTTAAATCAAATTGTCAATTTAGTTAGGAAAATCTGATTTTGTCAAGAAATGTCAAAAATGTCACTTTTCTCAAGAAATAGTCAATTTTTTTAATTTAAAATTTTAAATCTCATTTTTTTCAAAAATAAATAAGAAATCAATATTTTCTCTTTCGAAATTTTCATGGAGCTTTTTTCAAAATTCAAACCTAGTTTTCATGCTTGAAGCAAACATTGAATCCGAAGGCATCTCAAAAATTGTTAACTTGGTAATCGATGACAATTATGAGATACAGTTCGACCGTCCCTTTATTTTCTTTTTTGTTATTTTGTGTAATTTATTTTATGAAATAGTCATCTCTTATTTTTCATCATACTAACATGTTTATCTTTATAGTGGTTAGCTTTCATTCATTTTTTTAAAAAAAAATCATTTTCCAAAAATTGCAAAGGAAATATTTCGTGTCAATATCTTGATAGTGCTTGACACAAAGTATCTAGTTTTCAAAACTAAACTTAAAGATCATTTTTATTAAAATTCTTTATGTTTCCTACCTTTACAAGACATATATGGGATTAAAACTTTTCTTTAAAAACTAGATTTATCATTTCAAACAAATTCATGTATAAAAAAAGGGTTATATCAAAATAATTGCAAGTCAAAGCTGAAGACACTAAAACCAAGTTAAGACAGAGCTAGTAAGGTATCAATTTTAGGCATCGTAAGGATGTTCATATAGGCATAACCAATTTCCTAACCCAACTATCAAATCTTTGAACTACATAGACCATCGAATCTTTGTTTCAAGTTTCATAACTCAAAATATTGGTTTCAATGGGCATCCAATCACACTTAGCCCAAATGATCAATGGCAACTCCAATCATTAGCCATTTATTAATGGCCACTTGAGACCAGTCAGACGAGTGATTTTTCCAAAAGTCCCATTCTATCATCAAGAGCCAAAAGCTTATACTTTCTCAATCCTAATTATGTCACAAAAAAGTGAAAAATCTCGATCAAGAGTATAATTCCCCATTGAGATCAAACATTTCACTCGCATATGCTTCTTTTTATGATAAGGTTGAGGCATGGTGCCGACATCTTTGATATAAGGAATGAACCCAAACTTTTGGGATTGTCAATCGAGTAACTTTTCCCAAAGTCAAAACAAAAAAGTGGTCTTGTTCGGTAAATCCTAAATGATTAAATGATTTTAAGTTTTTGCTTGATTCTAATATGGGCAATCCTCTCCAAATAAGAATTGGCATATTTATATACCTTATGGAAAGGAACATAACTTTACTACTTCAACGACATAAACTATGAGATTCCCAATCTTGAACTGATAAAGATTAACTTTGGCAGTTGGTGACCTTTTAGGAAAAAAAATAGAGTTTTCTCAAGACTTTGAAGTCAAAATGAGAAGTCTCGCTAAAGCAAGTACTAGACCATGCCTAAAAGATCCATTGATGGGATAACACTAAGAAGTGAAGAATTAGCAATTATGAGGCATAAATAATAAAGTCTTACTGACATATAATAGGATTAACACTTTTGATCTTTTTTTGACATGACATGACATAACATGAAATAATGCATATTTCATGCTCACATTCACATTTGATCATTTCAAGCAGCATTTACACTATGCATACATGTTGACATGTGCATCGTGAGCATTTACACCCTTCAAAAATTTTAAATTTCAAATGTTAAAGCCCAAAAGTAGCTGATAAGTTTCATCCTAGTTGAAATTGGCACTGAAATAAAAAAGCTTAAAGTTGTTGGTAGGAATAACTCTAGTTGAAATTGGCACCGAAATGAAAGCCTAAGAGTAGCTAATTGGTTTCATCTCAATTGAAATAGACACTAAAATAAGAAAGCCCAAGAGTGAATAATAGTTTTCATCCTAGCTAAAATTGGCATTTGAATAAGAAAGCCTGAAAGTAATTGATATGTTTTATCCCAATTGAAATTGGCAAAAAAATGAAAAGCCTAACATAATTGACCATGTTGTAAGCGCGATTAAGTTAGCCCATGAAACTCTTGACTAATAGCTTTTGCCCTAGTCACATCTCTTGACTAATAGGTTTTACCTTAGCCATCTCTCTTGACTAATAGATTTCGCCCTAGTTAACATCTTGACCAATAGGTATCACCCTAATCATCTCTTTCAACTAATAGGCTTCACCGGACTCGCTTTTTTTTTTAGCTAATTGGTTTTGCCCTAGTCACTTTGACTAATAGATTTTGCCCTAGTCATCTTTTTTGACTAATAGGTTTTGCCCTAGTCAATCTCTTGACTAATAGGTTTTGCTCTAGTCATCTCTTTTAACTTATAAATTTTTCCTTAGTTATTTTTTTGACTAATTGGTTTCATCGTAGTCATTTCTTTTGACTAATAGGTTTCACCTTAGTCATCTCTTTTAAATAATAGCTTTTAGCCTAGTCTCCTTTTTCAGGCTAATTAGTTTTTGCCCTAGTCATCTTTTGTGACTCAAGGCTTTGTCTTGGTCTTCTTTTCTCGAGCAATAAGTTTTAACCTAGTTGCCTTTTTTAACTAACAGGTTCCGCCCTTGACTCAAGGTTTTGCTTAGATCACATTTTCTTAACTCATAGGATTCACCTTAGTCCCTTCTTTTGACTAATCGTTTTGCCCTAGTCATTCTTTTTAACTTAAGGTTTCGCCTTAGTCACATTTTTCCAACTAATAGATTTTGCCTTAGTCACCTCTTTTGACTAATAGGTTTCGCCCTAGTCATCCCTTTGGACTAATTATTTTCACCCATATCTTTTTTTGTCTTTTACTACTAGCTCTTTTTAGGTCATTCTCAAAACAAATCAAAAATAGAAAATAAGAAGCCCGGACAAAATTATTTCTTTAGTCATTGCCTTAGTCCTAATCTTTAGCAATGGCTAAAGAGAAGTAGTTGTAGACACCTAATTTTGTCTAAGTCCTGCCAAATAAATGATGCCTAATCAAAGACTTTTTAGATGAAATGCAATTATCTCTCTTCCTGGACCAAATTCTAACATCCTAGGACTTAATTAGAAAGCCAAGAATAGATAATAAAAAAAAACAGAATAATAAAGAGGGAACTGGTGACATGGTGCCAAGGAGGGAAAAAGGAAGGTTTGACAAATTTGGGAAACAATTTAACAATTAGAAACCTTTAAGATGTAAAAAAATGTCATTCTCATGAAATTCATGAATTTATGTCGATAGATTATCGATAATGGCCATTCTAGGCTTAAAGCATGCATTGTATCGATACAAGGCCATATTTTATCGCTATAATGCTAATTGTATCGATACAAAGGTCATATTATATCTATACAATGCCTGTTGTATTGATATAAAGCAATATTGTATTGATAAAATTTTGTGTTTTTCATGAATTTTTGGTTTTAAAAACACTTGTATCGATACAAACACTAATGTATTGATACTACATGAAAACTTTTACCATGAACAAGCTTTTTTACCTGAGTTTTCTTACATTTCCTCTTCCTAATGGTGTTGGATCAGTTCGTAAACGTAAAGAGGTCTTCCATAAACATTTTTACATTAAAACATAGGCATAAGAACCATTTGCATGGATTAAGCCACTAAAACATGAATGAGCTTAGGATAAATGAGATTAATCCTCTAATCATACTTGGGAAGCAAATGCTATCTAATTTGGTTGTTTTCTAACAATGTTATGTCTACTTTAGTTGAATTTCAATGGATGGCTATTTTGTCTAGAGCTAAAAAAATTTTTCTTACATAGAACCAAGTTATGACCATTTGGGTTGAGGTTTCTCCTTGAAGCCATATTGCTAAGTTTATCCCCTTTGATCAACTAAATACATGCCCCAAATTAAAAGATTATAGCCCTTTGAATACATTACTAAAGCATTAAATGGTTTGCTTGCAAGCAAGTTTGCACGAGTTGTCAAAAATAGGTGAAAATGCATGAGGATGGGAAATGATCAGCCAAGGGAGGTTTTAAACTTCTTGAGGCATCTAAAACAAGGGGAGAAAGCTAGTTCTTAGAAGAAGAAAAACCACAAAAGAAAAGAAAAAAAGAAAAACAAAAGAAAAAAGAGGAATTATCCAAGTATGTTTAAAGGTGATGTTCTTGCTTAGTTTCATCTCTTTGCTAGCATCTTTTTCTTTCCTTTTTATGAGCTTGATAAACTTAAGCTTTGGCTTAGGTGATGATTTGAGCCAAAGGTGTGAAAAATCATGTTTATGACTAAATCTTGTGCTATGATCTTTAATTTTTTTTTTTTTTGGTTTTCTTGCTAATTTTTGTTAATAGTTTCTTAATAATCAACATTCCATCAAGAAAACTTGTTTTCCAAATTTTTATGTTGAGTCTTTAGTTTTCATGTAGTTTTCATCAAGTAATTTCTCATTTTTGAACTTTAGTTTTACTCTACATGTCACTTATGTTTATGTTATGTATAATTCAAACATTTTATGTTCTTTGCATCCATTATTGTCACTATTCCCATGTTCATCAATTTCTATGAAAATATAATAATTATGGCATCATTATAATGTATTAGTGAATCTATATATGTTCATGTTAATAAGGTGTTTTGTGTTTAGAATCAAGTATATGATGCATTCTATGGTCATATCTTATTATCATGATTCACATGTTCATGCATTTTCTATGAATATGTTTTCATTCTTATCAATTTCATGTTAATATGGTGTTTCAAGGGTGAAATTCATATATGTTTTCATTCTTATATGCTTGATGGTAAATAAGATGTTTATGGTTGCATTTAGGAATGGTAAAAGCTTAAAAGGACCATTATGCATTTTTATAATGTTTTCATGCATATTAAAGATTACTATGTCATTTCATGCATTTAGGTACATGTAAGTTATTTTCCATGATTTAGAAACTTTTTATGTCATTTCATGCGTCTTAAGTCATTTTAGTAAATTCCTATGATTTAGGATTATTTATGCAATATCATGCATTTTAGGGTTATTTTAGTAATTTCATGCATGTTTGTATCATCTTAGTCATTTGCCATAATTTAGGGGTTATCATGTAATTTCTTAATTTTTAGTACCATTTTAGTCATTTTCCATAATTTATGGGTTATTATGTAATTTCATGCATTTTACGTAATCTTAGTTATTTGCATGATTTAGGACCATTCATGTAATTTCATGCATTTTGGGGATATTTTAGTAATTTGCCATGTTTTAGGGATTATTATGCAATTTCGTACATTTTTATGGCATATTAGTTATTTTTCATGACCTAGGGACTTTTATGTCATTTCATGCATTTTAATGTCATTTAGGCCATTTTCCATAATCCAGGAACTTTTATGCAATTTCATGAATGTTAGGGTCATTTAGGTCAATTTTCATGGTCTAGGGACTTTCATATAATTTCATGTGTTTTAGAGATATTTAAGCCATTTTTCATGACTTAGGAGTTATAGAAAAATTTTATGTATTTAAATCATTTTACATGATTTAGAGACAATTGTATAATGTCTATGCAAGCTAAGTCCATTTAGATTATTTTTCATAATCAATGGATCATTTAGCAATTTCATGTATATACCTGAGAGTCATTTCCATGATGTTATCTTTTTAATTTCATATATTTACTTATTAATTATAATATAATATTTTTAAAAAAAATTTGAGGCAATATCCTCGAGGTAAAATAGTACATAAATGTGCTTTCAATATATGAAAATCACCTTATCGATTATTATATACGAAGGAATACCCTTTTTAAGCAAGTAAATCAGAATTTTCAATTTTCTTAAGAAATAAAACTTTCGTATTCCTTTAGTTCTTGCAATGGGGTGCAAAAACTATTTTGATTTTCAGGAAAAAAATCCGATTTACTTAAAATGAGAAAAATAATATTAATTATAAATGATATAAAAAAATGGGGAGTTATAATTAAATATTGAAAAAAAATTAAAACAAGTTAACATGTACTTAAAAGATATCGATTTTTGAGTGTCATGAGAGAGATTAATCCTTACTCGTGATTATAATCGACTCCAGAATCCTTTTCAAGTGAACCGTTCTATAACTAGACCTCGGATCTTGTGTTTAAAGGTTTTGTAACCCTTAAAATACGAGCTCTGACAGGTGAGCAATCTCACCTAGCCAAAACTATATTGGTGGCGACTTAGAGTTATTTGGTCATTTCATAATGGTCATTTAGGGTTATGTTGGACGTGTGATTCATTCAATAATTAAGTCTCATCCCAATATAAGAAAATAAAATTTATTTATTTAAATCTAGCATGTTACATTTGTATTTGACATATTACGACAATTCAAACACATATAAATCGAGTGTCAAACCTAATTGACTCTAATTACCATATCCAATTAACTTAACTGTTTAAACTCAATTGACATGAACCTAAAATAATCAAACCCAGAATAATATAAACTCGAAATGATCTGAAACTAAAATAACTTGAATCTTAAATTTTTTTAAAAAAAACCTAAAAATAATCTAAAAATTTAAAAGTGATGCAACCTAAAATCAATCTAATCCCCCCCGCCCAATTAATAGGTTTAGTTTTGTCCATACCCTTGAAAGCTCAAACAATATAAAATAGCTCGGTTGACCAATCTCTACCAGCTCTTTATGAAAAGTGGTTATTTTTCACAATGAAGCATGAATATTTCTAAATTGTGGAAATCCACTAAAACGAATTTAATTGATTGAGATGATAGGAAAAACCAACCAAAAAGTGCATATATAAAAGTATAGTAATATTGAACCATAACATTGGAGGGTAAAGTCACTAAAAATATTGCATCGATTATTAGCATAATAAAATACTCCCTTGCTACGAAGGAATTTGGCGTTATAATATCATGTGTCTTTGAATGTCGTGCGAGTTACTCCGAATCCATAGTAAAATTTGAATGGGGAAGGTATCAAACGTCATTGCCAATTCCATTAACTTTGCTTTACTTCAGCTTTTTTTTTTCTTTTAATCACCGCGCAATCCAAAAATTTAATAGTCTGAAGTTCAACCTTGAAACTAACCACGACAGAACCTGGTCAAATGTTCCCTTCGATTTACACTTGAGAGGGGACAATTCCAGGAGGGAATGCAATTAATATTGCATTGAGAGGGAGGGGGAGGAATTATACAGGAAAATTTGTGAGAGACTCAAAGTGGTATCCATGTTGGATGGAGGTAGAAAGGGGGGTCACGTGAAACTCGTCTTTTAATGTTTTGATGATGGAAATGGTTCTGGGTGTCCAATCAATTTCTTGTAGTGTTTTGACTTCACTTTTCAGTTGCTGTGCATGTGCTTGCTGGGGTTTGCCTGGAGCTGCATGATTAGATTATGGTGGGTGGGAGTGGGGATACCCACAAAACACCCTTTTTTGAATCTTGGATTTGTTACATAAAAGATTAGACATGATGACCATTTTCTTCTTAAAAGGAGTGACTTGACCGACCCAAATTAAACCACCAATATTTGAATCATCCTTTCTTCCCTTATCATAGATTTGGAAAAGGTTGTGGAACAAATTGTAAAAGAGCCGTGTCTTCTTCTTCTTCTTTTCATCTTCAAGTTTAACTACAAAAGGGAATAGGAAAGCCTTCCATACGGACCATTGATTTTATAATCGCTACCGCACGGACACCTTTTGATACCTGTAGCAGTCAAATGTTTGACCATTGATTTCTCCCCCCCCCTTAAAAACAAACATTTTTTAAGCTCAATACAAATATGATGAATCCAGCTCAATTTATCAGTCCATTTTTAACGATAAATATTGGAGATCATATGTACCTCTTGACATAATGCCTAGAAAGGTGTAAACGTGGATATAAAATTTTATTTTAATTTATTCTTATAATTATTTTTTAAAAGTAAATTAAAAATGTTTTAAATTTGAATTTTAGTATTTATAATTCTTTTGATGTTTGAATTGACCTCTTTGTAAGAAAAATGAAATGGCAATGTTGAAACGTATCTAGAAAATTAAATGCTATGGGTTAACTAGATTTGCAAAATTTGTGCTAGAACTAGGAGAACATAATGAAACTCTGGAAGAAGGTGAATTCCGAGGCAATTAGGTCAGAAAGAGGCAAAAGATGAAGATGATTTTGAGTTTCCATAAAGCAAGCAAGATCATGGGTCAAAAGGATCCTTTCCTTGTGCAAAATGTAGTTTGAGATATTCGAATTACATCTGGTTTCAGAACTTCATCCAAAGTGGTTTTGCTAGTTGTCGTGGGGCCATCAAAAGATCCACAATTTTCTTCTTGTCTATGTTACTATTATTAAGTCAAATGCAACGAAATCTAGCTTGGGAGAGAGAGAGAGAGAGAGAGAGAGAGAGAGAGAGAGAGAGAGATGAATGATTATTAGTCCATTTGTCTTGGGATATTCTTCATTAACTTACCACTGATCCCTTGCAATCATTGAAGCGAGGTTTTAGCAATTCGTCTAGATAATAAAGCTTATGCTACATTATACGTATTATCATATACACCTCGTCTCGGATCACTTATATTTTATTGCCGATGAACCGTACAATCATATGGAGCATGTTCACAGATTTGTCATTGACCCAAAATAGGAAAGAAGTAAAAGGAAAAGAAAAAGAAAAAGAGAAAAGGTTTTTTAGACACAGAGTGGGCAGTGGTCTGTATATTCTCGTATATTACCATATTTAACTAAGAAATCAATTCTCACATGATATAACCGTCGTAGTGCCGTATGTATCTCCCATGTGCCGTATCGTCAGTTCAATTTCTTTACGAGGATCAGGGATCTTGGACTATTGTTTCTACCGCAAATCCAAATACAAGGCAAAAGGAAAAAAAAGAAAAAAAAAAAAAGCCCCCATGCATGTTTTTCTGTAAAAACTTTTGAGCTCGGTTTGGATGAGATTTTCAAGAGTGCCGTTCATTTGAGTCAAAAAATTTGTAAGTTTAATTTGGCAAAAACAGTATGAGATTTTTAATAATAATAATAAAAATAATAATAAGAGAAATTTCAATAGAACTTTTTGCACCTCGAATTCTCTTTTCAAGATTGACCTAACAAGATGATTAATTCTAAGATACGAAATGAAGAATAAGAAATTATTTGAAATAAAGTTGTAAAGACATTTTTCCCTTAATGAAAAACCTTCTGTTCTTTCTCTCCATTCGCCAAGCCCTTCTCCCTAAAATCAATCTTCTCCCAAAATCTCTCTCTTATACTTCACATCTGTCACTCTCTCTCGACACCCATTTTTGCTCTCACAAATCCATCCATTTCTGTCTCACCTTTTTTCTTGTTTTTTTCCAGAGCAAAAGGAAATTTCTTTGTAAGTTTCAGCTCCAAAGGATACCAGTAACCAACACAATACATTAACTAAGTTAAAAGTAGAATAAAATCTACTAATATCACATAGAATAGATAACAGCAGCAACTGACGGACGTTTAACGAGAATGACCACCATGCTATAAAGTTTTCAAATCCATCAAGGGAATCGGCCATCCCATTAGCTATTATGGAAACTTTTGCGAATATGGACAATATTCATTAATGGCATTAAAAATCTTCCACCTCTTCCAGGGACGTATTATCTTCTTAAAGCACCAATTAATAAGAATACTAGAGTCAGATTCGATTATCAATCTATTTAAGACTCCAATACCTGAATCAACAGCAATATTCAAAGCCAATTTAATTGCCAGCAACTTAGCCATGTTTGAATCACTTAACCCGGGGCATGAAAATAGCGCCATAAGAAGCCCCAAAAGCTCATCTTTATTAAATACCCATGATTTTCAATTGAAGTTAAAATTCAACTCATCTGCACGTAGCGCTTTTAATCCTCCATACTCCCAAATTGCCGCATTCAGCTCTTCAAATGAGATTGGAGATACCAAGAAAATAACATCTTCTTCCGAGAGCTTTTTGAATGGTAAATCAGCCTTCCCAATCCTGCCCCAACCATCATTAGAATATTGTTTACAGAACTAATAAAAAATGGTAGATTTAACCATTCCAGAATCCGTAACCCAGTAATCTTCATGGCGAATCCCTCCTATTATATTTCTTCTATCTCTAATTCCAGCCTTTTAGTGGAAGAAGTAAATATTTCTATCACCTTCTTTGAACCACAAGAATCTGGATTTCTGTCTCCACAAAGACTCTTAACTAAGAGTGAGCAAAAGTTTGGGTAATTGAATTAAGCAACTGAAATCGACCGGTTCAGTTTATTCGAATTGATTTAATGTGTTTTAATTAATCGATTTAAATAAGTTAACATGATCAATTTACGATTTAAATATATTAAATCCAACCCATAAATTAAACCATCCTTAATTAAAACAAATTATTTAAACACAATAACCCATAAGCCCATCTAATAAGCCGAACTTAAATCCAGTATTCTGCTACCCAATCCAATCAGTAAATCCAAACCACCCAAAACCCATGGCCATCGCCCATCGGCCATAGATGGTCCACGCCGCCCCTTCCCTAAAAGCAACCCAAATTTGAAACCCTAAAATGCTTTCACAAAAAAAAACCTACTATTACTGGGTTGCCTCCTGCACAATCCCCACGTTTTTAACCCTTTAACCCTAAAGCCAAACCCTTATTCGACTTTCTTGGTCTCCCTGCGTTTGGGGTTTTTTTTTTAACTGGTTGCAGATCTCCATTTCTTTTTTTGATTCAATCTCTGTTCAGATCTCCTTGCTAGTTGGCTAGTTGCAAGTTATTGGTCGCCGGATCAATTCATTGTAAATTTTTAAATTTTCTTTGTTTAAATAATCGAGCATATATTATATTTCTCATGGAGCCGAGATGAAAAAGTATAACATCAATCTAAGATTTAATCCCTTTTGGCTCGTACAACAATTCGGGTCAAAATATTGAGATAGACAAGCCATTAAACCTATATAAAAAGGCCAGGTAATTGAAATTTCAAGTAGAAATGTATAGAACTTAGTCAGTTCCCAGCATTTCTATATATCCACCAAATTTTTTCGTTAACATAGCGAGATATAAGCAATGCAACATCCAGAAAAGTTATTTGCTTCATGTTAGTAGTGTTTGCTTACAGGACAATACTATGGGCAGATTTTTTTTTTTTTTTTACCTTTGCTCTCAGTCATTTTCAAGGTTAAAAAAAAATGATTGGTCCTTGCAAATACCATGTCCCTTCATTCTTTCCATGCTGATAAAATTAGCTACTGTAACTTTTACTGTTGTACTTTGCATCTTGGGAAAAAGTCCCTTGATTGAATAACAACACACTCCGGAAGTCGCTGGTTTTGACACTAATTTTCATTTGTTACATCAACTGAGATCATACCATTTAGACAAAGCCATGATAAACAATAGCATTAAAATTTCATATTCTTAAAAACCAAAGAATTTCAAGATGCAATTGTCTAATCAGTTGTCAGGAGATCATTGTCAGTAATAATAAATAATAATACCAACGAATGAAGCCATACGCCCTAAGAGGTTTCTTTACCATATTGACCAATCGTTTTTACAAATTTACAAACATTTCTTAAGAGATAACATTCTTAAAAGATAACAAAAGTACTGGTTGGCAGGATCATAGGAAATGAACTGTTGCAAGTTAAAGACACGTAAATATTATTTATAATTATCCAAAAATATATATTTATATGGTTAGCTCATTTTTCTCATATATTAGATTTTTTAGATATTTAAATTCTTTTAAATTCATAAATCTTAGATGTTTATTGGTAAAATGGTTTACTTTGAAATAATAATACTCTTTTAATTTTTTAAGTTTATGCAGCTTGAAATATTTCTTGAAGAATCACATGTTAACATTCTGTAAACGTTGATATTAATGCTTGTATTACTTTATATAATCTTATAAGCAAGTTGTGTTTTAAGAAATTACTAATTGGTAATTTAATTTTTCTTTTAAGATGTCAAATCAAATTGAAATAAGTGGTGTAAATTCTATAGTTGGTGATGCAAAGGCAACCAATTTCTTTCTAGTAGTGTTGTTAGAATTAACTATGCAAATGCGTGCATCACAACAAGTAATATAGTGATGAAATAGACTGTCAATCTCATGAGAAATTAATATTAAATTTGTTAAGTATTAAAATTAAAACAACGTAAGCTTATTCAAACAAGTTATTATAAATTATAAATTAAAAACTAAATAAAAGAAAATAATAATAAAGCAAGTAATAAACAATAAAAGCCTAGGATTTCAACTTCTCTCAACACTTCATTTAAATAAAACCATGTTCTCTTAACTTGACTAATGATAATGAATTATTAACCAAAAATTTTAATTTATTTATAAGTATCTTCTATTGTTCTTATAAAAATATCGCTCTTAACCAATTTATTATATTACTGTGCAAATTAAATTAAAAGAAACTCACTGAGTTTATGCTCTAATTTGGTTACATATAACATCTCATATATTCCTATCTAACATGCAAATCAATTCATTTTGCTAAATTAATATGAAACATCTGTCATTCAATTAGATTTAAGCACAAAATTCACTTTTCCAGTTCATTAAGGATAGTAAATTAATTCAATTGGTGATCAAGCAATTTAGAAGCATTAAAAACAAGATTGAATAAATAACTTAAATATCTTTACATCAAGAAAATAAAATAAAATAATTCAAACTACATATTGAGTTCCATTGCAACCTTAGAAAAATCAATCTAGTTCATAATAAGTAAAGAAAATATAAAGCTAAAGAGGTCCACTATCATAAAATTACAAGAAATATAAAGAAGATTAAAGGAAAAGAAAAAACTAGGATTGGCTGAGTCTTCAGTCTTCAAACTTCTCCGAAATCTATCTAGCTCCTTGACTATTATGGTGGCTCATCTCCTCTTCAAGAACTAGATAAAAAATAAAAACCTAAAGTATACTCCCATATCTAACCCTAAAAATTCCTATATATTTATTTTTGGAAGTTGCCAAGCTGGGTCTACTTTGCTTCTTTATTAAATTATGACACCTTGGCAACTCTTTTGGGCTTTAGGCCTACAAAAATATAAAAAATGTTAAATAGTTATATAATTTAAATATAAAGTAAATAAATAAAACTAATATAAAATATCTAAAAATAAATAAAATCTAAATAAAAATTTCTAAAACTTAGCTATTTTAATGCACATAATGAGACTAAACAACTTTATTTAATAGAGTTATCATACCCCAAAACTTAAGATTTTGCTAGTCTTCGAGCAAAACAAAACAAATAAACAAAAACTAAAGGAGGCAACAAAAACTCGAGATGAATGTGCTCAAATAATGATTCCCTAAAATTTCTCAAAAGTTATCTTAAAATCCTGGCTCAAGGTAGATATAAACATAATCCAAATTCGTGCTTTAATTCAATAATAAACCTCATGCTTCATATAGACTTCCAGTGGTGTGTGTGTTTATGATCTTTTTTTGGCAAATCATTGCATCCAATTCGAATAAGTTTATGCCAATGCAAACTATGTATTACTACTAGATTGTTATGTGGTTGCTTTTCATCTCCCTGTTTCCACTAATAAAGACTAACGCCTCATCAAAGATCATGTAGGACTTTGTTAAGCTTATAATGAAAGGCAAGATTAGAGGTAAGATTAATGATAAATTTCATTCTAATTCACCCATAGACACTTCTCATTGTTCAAAATTTTTTAAAGAGCCATTCACAGGACTTTTGAAGCACATACGCCTTTTTCCAAGCACCTATTTTCATGCCACTTTATTAATTGACATAACTTTATTTTTTTATCATTCTTTTTTCATTTTTTTCATTTTTTTCATTTTTATCATTTTTTTTAACATCACCAATACAACCTAATTTAAACATGGTTGAAATATTTCCTAGAACAATTTCATGCACTTGCTTATGTAATGAGAGTTTACCGTGGTTTTCTTATTAGGCTAGGCAAAATAATATATGGTAATCAAAAGAATTTTAAATTATTTATATTTATTTTTACCAAAAGAAAGCTAATTTGGCCTAAGGGTGTAGAAATCTCAAAGATGAAATTTTTGGAAAATTTTAGAGGATCTATTACGCCTAAGACAACAAGAAATCCTTATGGAAATGGTCCATGGATTTGTTGCATCATAGGATAGCAAGTGAATTAAATGAGTTCAAGTTCCGAATTAATTTAATTGCTAGACTTTATGGCAAATGTTGCCACACTCGTTATACTACGAAGTTGTGCTTAGGATGGCAATTTATTACTATTTTAACTACTTCTATGGAATAGTCTTTTACAGCATCCAATGCATGTTTTAAGCACCTAAAAATAGTTCTAATCATCCTCCAAAGGTAGTGATCAAAGAACATTCGCAAGGCCAAGGAGATTGCCTATACCAGGGACAATAATTGTTAGAGTTTAACTTCTATAGGACCTAGTTTTCTGGTGGGAGTCAAATACCTAAAATTGGAAATCTGATTCCTAAAATTTAGGAATTAATTCTAGTTGGATTAGATAACGTTATCTAATGAATGAGACTTCTAACAGTTAGGAGTGGCTTGAAAAGATTAGAAGGTTTTAAGACAACTTAATTTCCCGAAATAAGCATTTTAGTAAAGAATTAGAACTTGGAATTGGATTTTATAAATTGATTATTAAAATGAATTACCATAATTTTAATTCTTGAAATGTCAATTTAGGAAACACTATAGCATGCAATGAAGTCTTGCCCATGTTATGACAAATCACCTAAGAATTAGGTGCAACATATGGCCCCAGTGCAATCCTGACCAACTTGACTTAAACGGTGGTTGTACCCCTCGTTCTTCTATATATATATATATAAAAATTGTATTTTTTTAAAAATTTTTTAAGGGCTATATATCATTATTATCATTATTATTTCATTATTTCTTTTATTTTTGTATGTTTAAGGATTAAGTTATCGAGATAAATCGCTCACATAATTAACTCTAAATATTCATTACGAAATGACCATTTATTTTGGAGTCGCCAATGATCTTTTTTGGCTAGGTGAGATTGGTCACCTATTAGAGTTTATATTTCGAGGGTTATGAAACCCTTAAAACAAACTACGAGGTCTGCGCTCATATCAGAGATTGCTTGAAAGGGTCCAGGAGTCAATTACAATCACAAGTAAAGATCAACCTTCTTGTGATGCTCGACGATCAGTACCTTATTAAGCCTATGTTAATTTAAACTTTGATTTTTATTCTGTTTCAATATTCGATATTTAATTATATTTCCCATATATAGTATTTTATAAAACAAAGAATTAAAATTTGGAATTGCATTTTATAAATTGATTATTAAAATGAATTACCATGATTTTAATTCTTGAAATGACAATTTAGGAAACACTATAGCATGCAATGAAGTATTTGTCCATGTTAAGACAAATCACCTAAGAAGTAGGGGCCGCATATGGCCCCGATACGGTCCTGACCAGCCTAACTTAAATGGTGGTTGTACCCCTCGTTCATATATATTGTATTTTTAAAATTTTTTAGGGGTCATATATCATCGTTATCATTATTATTTTATTATTTATTTTTTCTTGTATTTAGGGATTTAATTATCGAGATAAATCATTCACTTGAGTTAACCCTAAATATTCATTACGAAATGACCATTTATTTTGGAGTCACCAATGATCTCTTTCGGCTAGGTGACATTGATCACTTATCAGAGTTTATATTTTGAGGGTTATGAAATCCTGAAAACAAACTATGAGGTCTGCGCTCATATCAAAGATCGCTTGAAAGGGTCCAAGAGTCAGTTACAACCATAAGTAAGGATTGACTTTCTTGTGATACTCAACAATTGGTACCTTATTAATCCCATGTTAATTTAAACTTTGATTTTTATTTTGTTTTAATATTCGATATTTAATTATATTTACCATATATACTGTTTTATAAACAAATTTATTATTTCGTGTGAGAAAATCGAGTTTTCAGCATTTTAAAAATCAATATATTTTTCGTACCCTTCCGAAGAACCAAAAGAACACAAAGGTTTTTATCATTCTCTTTCATGCCCCACTTGGTAAGTCACTAGAATACAAAAGTTTTTAAAAATCAAAATATCTTTTGTATTCTACTGGAGAGCCATAGGAATACAAAAGGATGTATTTCTTTTGAAATTCATAAAAAATTTTGATTTTCTCATTTTTAAAATAATATCTTGTTATTAAAATAATTCATAAAACCTCTCTTATATGTTGAGTGAAATTCGACATACTATTTTAACATGAAGACATTGCCTTGATTTTTTGAAAAAAAATCCAATTTTATTAATAATAACATTTATTTTAAGGCTTGGTTTCGACTACATGTACCAAAGTAGACTCAAATGACATAAACATGATCAATAAGACCAAAATACCCTTTCAAGTACACCTTCGACATAGAAGTATCTACGTGGCCATAAAAGACTCAATTTTAAAATAAATTAATGAATGTCACTAAGATGTGCCTTCGACATATAAGTATCCGAATACCCTAAAATACTCGATGAAATCATAAGTAAATGAACCTATTCCTACAGTACACCTTGGACGTATAAGTATCTCGGTGATCACATAGGACTTGGTTACAACATAAATTACTAAAATGTCCTTAAGGTCTATCTTCGACATTGAAGCATCAAGATAACCCTAAAGGATTCTTTAACTTCATAGATGAATGAACCTATTCTTCTTGTGCACCTTTGACCTACAAGTATTCGAGTAATCACATAGGACTCAATTCTAACATAAAAGTCCCTAAGATCTACCTTTAACATCAAAGTATCTCGATAACCCTAAAGGCTTTAAAACTTCATAGATGAACAAGCCTATTCGTACTATGCACCTTTAATCTACAAGTATCTTGATGATCATATAAGACTCAGTTCTAACATAAATTACTAAAATGTATCTTAGATCTACCTTTAACATAGAAGTATCTTGATAATCCTAAAGGATTCTATAACTTTATAGATGAACGAACCTCTTCCTACTATGCACTTTTGACCTACAAGTATCTTGATGATCATATAGAACTCAGTTATAACGTAAATTACTAAGATGTCCTTAAGGTTTACCTTTGACATAAAAGTATCGCGGTATCCCAAAAGGATTTTATAACTTCATGAATGAACAAACCTATTCCTACTATGCACCTTTGACCAACAAGTATCTTGGTGATCACACAGGATCTGGTTTTAACATAAATTATTAAACTACCCTTAAGGTCTGCCTTCGATATAAAAATATCTTGGTAACCTTAAAGGATTTGATAACTTCATAAATGAACAAACCTATTCTTACTATGCACCTTTAACCTACAAGTATCCTGGTGATCACATAGGACCCGATTCTAATGTAAATTACTAAAATATCCTTAAGTTTACCTTCGACATAAAAGTATCTTGGTAACTTTAAAAGATTCTACAACTTCATAGATGAACAAACGTATTCCTACTATGCACCTTTGATATAAAAAGTAACCCAGTGATCTTGGTTCTAACATAAATTACTAAAATATCTATAAGGTCTACCTTCGACAAAAAAGTATCTTGATAACCTAAAAGATTCTTTAATTTCATAGATGGACGAACATATTCTTACTATGAACCTTTTGACTATAAATATCTCTATGATCACATAAGACTCAGTTGTAACGTAAATTACTAAGATATCCTTAAGGTGTACCTTCAACAAAAAAGTATCCTGATAACCCTAAAGGATTCTATAACTTTATAAATGTATAAACCTATTCCTACTGTGCACCTTTAACCTACAACTATCCTAGTGATTACATAGGACCCAATTCTAATGTAAATGACTAAACTGTACCTAAGGTCTACCTTTAATATAGAAATATCTTGGTAAACCCTAAAAGATTCTATAACTTATATATGAATGAACTTATTTCTACTAAGCACCTTTGACCTACAAGTATTTTGGTGATCACTAAGGATTCGGTTCTAACGTAAATTACTAAACTGCCCATAAAGTCTACCTTCGACATAGAAATATCTCAGTAACCTTAGAGGATTCAATAACTTCATAAATGAAAGAACTTATTCTTACTGTGCACTTTTGACAAACAAATATCTCGATGATCATGTAGGGTTTGTTTCTAACATAAATTACTAAAGTGTCCCTAAGGTTTATCTTCAACATAAAAGTATCCCGGTAACCCTAAAGCATTTTATAACTTCATAGATAAACGAACCTATTCCCACTATCTTTAACCTACGAGCATCTCGGTGATGACCTAAGAATTGGTTTCAGGAAAATTACTAAAATATTCTCAAGGATTACCTTCAACATAAAGGTATCCTAGTAACCTAGAAGACTCAATAGTGGTATGAAAAGATGATTATACCCTCCATGGGTAACTTTTGGACGTCAAAAGTTACCTAAAATGCAAAAATTACTAATAGGTCCCTTTTCAAAATTACATTTTGTACCCCTACCAGAAAACCAAAGGAATACGAAAAGTTTTAATAATTTTTAGACCACTCTAGAGGATTGAAGGAATGCTGGAAATATTCTTGAAAAGTAAAAATTATCACATTAACCCTAAAATGTTAAGTTTTTCTAAAATTATTCTTAAAATTTTTTAATTTGCAAAATAGTTCCAATACGAAATAAACATTACAACAACATAAAACACGACAAAATCAAGATGGCAAACACATCAAAAATCACATGAAAGGCTCGACCAAAAACCCTTAGCCTCAGAACCATTTTACCACTTTTTTGTAAACAAGTCCTTAAATTTTTAAATTTTGCAAAAAAGGTTCCTAAAAAGTTAAAAATATATAAAACACATCCAAGCTTGTTAAAATACATGAAAGAAATCCTCAAGAAAACTAACTGGTTCGGCCAAGCATGGATGGCACTGGAATAAAATTTACAAATTTTGTAATTTAGTCCCTATATGATTTAAAATACAAAATCAAACATCAAATATATCAAAATTAACTTGGAAGGCATAACAAAGTCACACAAAACATTCATCCAAGTACTTTTGGCCTTGGAGCAAAAATTTTGCAACTTTGCAAATAAGTTCTTAAACTTTTTAAAATTACAAAGTGATCATAAAATGATAAAAAAATGTATGAAACATATTTATATATGTTAGAATAAACATGAAAACATTCTTAAAGGTGTCTATATGATTTGGCCAAGCTTGGATCGCCACAAAAAAATTTTTATAATTTTTACAATTTAATCTTTATATTTTGTATAATTATAAAATAACCTAAAAAATCATCAAAACATGACAAAATCATCAAGATCAGATTCAACCAAGCCTAGAATAACCTTCCAAGCCCTTCAAAATTTTGGAAAAATTACTTTTAAGTCCCTTTAAACTTTCAATATTACAAAAACAATCTAAAATACCATAAAATCAAGCATGAAAAATTATTCAAGGACCATAAAAATTGTTTGCCAACATTTATATAAACTAAAAACAATTTTTTCATTACATAATTTCATGAAATCAATATAAATACTTAACATAATTTTTACCAAGCATAAATATGCATAAAAACATAATATGTAGTGAATAAATCAACATGAAAATATTTAAAAAAATAATATAAAAATATATACATGAAAATAACAACATTTCTACTAACAAACACACAAACACAAATCATCATGATAAAAGACAATTTATTGCTAATAAAACTAAATAAAACAACAAAATCTATGAGCTCAAGTAAACACAAGGCTCATTAAAAAGAAGAATCAAGCATAAAATGAACAAAAATTAGAACTTTGTAGGAGAAATTACTTTAAACAGCTTTAAAAATTAAGAATTTTTTATTTTTTTAGTGATTTTTTCTTATGGAATGCTAAAGCTTTTTATCAAAACTTTCTTGCACCTTTTCGAAAGGGTGAATATCGATCAACGCTCCAGGGAAAGGCCTTGGCTGAATGGCTCTACAGATTTCTATAATTTTTTTATTTTTATTCATTTATTTATTATTACATTTTTTATTCTTTATTTTGATAAGATTTTAATTAATTATTTTTGTCATTTTCTATGTGTCATCATGCATGACATCATCATCTACATACATGAGAGAAAAAAGAATTTAATTTGAATAAAAACAAATATAGGGACTATAACATAACAAATTAAAAATTATGCATTCAAAGAATAAAATTTCACATAACAAATTTAATTAAAAATTTAATCAAGATAACTGTCTTGGACTTGTTAGAAAACACAAATGGGCTCATTAGGCTTGTCAAAAATTTAATAGGCTTATTGAGCCCGTTAAAAAAATTAGCAGGTTTTAAGGCCTATGAAATTGGAAAAATAAATTTGGCTAATTAAAATAAAATTAACATATAAAATTCTAAAATGAATTTTTGAGAAGTTTTATGCGCAAGAAAAAGGCAATTAAAAATTTCAACTCGTAAAAACTTATGAGCA
Source organism: Adansonia gregorii (assembly GCA_038382025.1). Taxonomy (NCBI): domain Eukaryota; kingdom Viridiplantae; phylum Streptophyta; class Magnoliopsida; order Malvales; family Malvaceae; genus Adansonia; species Adansonia gregorii. The sequence goes on from JBBYHO010025773.1 coordinate 24,402, forward strand.
AAAACCCTTTTGAAAGAAAATTATTATTTAAAAAAAATATGAAACTCATAAAATAAATTAAATTCTCAAAAATTGATTTAATATGAATTTAAAAGAAATATTTGAAGATTTTTAAAAGTTATAAACTTAGAAAAATCTCACTAAAAAATTTATACAGTTAAAAGATCTGTACCTTGGAAATGGGAAAATTCTAAAAATATGTTTAATTTTTATAAAAATAAATTAAATTTAATCATATTAATCAAAATATTAATCTATAAAAAAAATTAAAGATGAAAATTTAAAATTTGAAATAATTTTACTAGAAAAATTTTACAAGTATGATACTAGCAATATTATAAAAAATTCAAATTTAAGTCTCAAAATTGAAAACTTGAAACCTCGTGATAAAAAATTCCAATAAAAATTTTTTCTTGAATATTTTTGATTTTTTTTTGGAATAGGCATCGACATAAGTATTGCGCCAATATCGAAAAAAATATACGGTGGTCAACTTCCCAATTTTATGCAAAATTCTTGAAACATTTTTAAAAAAATATGAAATTTAACCGTTATAACATTCGTAGGAATAAATTTCAAATTTTCAAAAGAATAAAATTAAAAGTTAATTTCTTACCTTGATATTCGTCTTTTTTATCTAAGATTTGTACAGCCTTTAAAATAATAATTTTTCTATCATGTGCCCTTGCGGCCAATTAAGCAGGACTAAAAATGTTTTGCAAATGTTCAATCCGCCTGAAGAAAACCTACCTCTACAGGGCGATCGTTAAACTATTGGTCTCGAATATTTTTAGACTATTAAAGAAGGAGTCCGAACAAAATTAGGTGTCAACAGTTGCCTTTCTTTGGCCATTACTGAGAATCAAGAACAAAGTAAAGACCAAATAGATGTAATTTTGTTTAAGCCATATAAGCTTTTTTTTTTTTACAAAAAAAAAAGTTTTTTCTCAATATATAGACACCAATTGCATCCATTTTTTCATATATATATATGAAACCAACTTCATCAATTTTTTATGTTTAAGCACCGATTTCACAAGGACTGAGCCATCAGCTACTTTTAGGCATTTTAAATTTTGATGTTAATTTCGCAAGGATAAAGCCATCAGCTACTCTTAGTCTTGGTGCAAATTTCAATTAGGCTGAAGCCATTATCTGTTTTTGGGTTTAATGTCAATTTTGATAAAGTCAAGGCAATCATCCACTTTTGGGCTTTTAAAGGACTTTTCCAGCTACCTTACATAAAATCGCATGAAGAAATTAGCTTTCTCACCTACTTAACATAGGATTGTATGATGAAGCCATTTTACTTAAAACCTTTTTCACCTACCAGCATAGGACTATGTGAAGTGGTCAACCTTTTTCACCCACCCTAAACGAGATCACATGAAAAGGCCATTCTTGTTAAAGCCTTCTTCACCTCCTTAACACAAGATCCTATGAAAAGGCCATTTCTAAAACCTTATTTACCTACATAACACAAGATCATGCAAAGAGGTTAGCCTTTTTCACCTACCCTACATGGTATGGCATGAAAAGGCCATTTTCTTAAAGCCTTCTTCACCTACCTAACATAGGATCAAATGAAAAGGGAGCTTTTCTCACCTACTTAACACAAGATTGCATTAAAAGGTTATTTCTTCACCTACCTAACATAGGATCGTATAAAATGGACATCTGAATTTGAAATATGATGAAGGTCAATATTCTTTTATGTTCGTGAGGCCTCATTAATTTGAGCTTTATTGCTGTTAATTTCTTTTCTTTTTAAAGTCCTCAAATTTTGTGATCAAAGATAATCTCTAAAAAAATTTCAAAATGCTTCGAATTTCACTACCAAAGACTTGGTTTCAAATAACTCTTTTGAAATGTTTTGAATTTCACCATCAAAGACTTGAAACTTTTAAATGCTTTAAATATCACTATCGAACATTTGAAAATTCTTTTGAATGCTTCGAATATCACTATTAAAGTTTTAAAAACTTATTTGAATGCTTCGTTTATCACTATGAAAGCTTTGAATTAAATGCTTTGAATATCAACATCAAAGCTTTGAAAATGCTTCTTTTTAATGCTTTAAATGTCACCATTGAAGCCTCAAAAACTCTTTTAAATACTTTGAATATCATATCGAAGCCTTGAAAACTCTTTTACATGCTTTCAATATCACTGTTGAACCCTTGAAAACTTTTTTGAATGCTTCGAATATCACCATCAAAGCCTTGAAAATTTTTTTTGGAATGATTCGAATATCACAATCGAAGCTTTGAAAACTTTTTTTAATGCTTCAAATATCACCATTTGAAACCTTGGAAACTCTTTTAAGTGCTTCAAATATCACCATCGAAGCTTTGAAAATCTATGTAACTATTCTAAGATTAATGTATTTGCAATTACTTAAGTATGTAAAGATTCCAAAGATAATAACATTATTTGTAGAAATCAAATGACAAAAATATGCAAATTGCTACTATTAAGAATGATGTAAATGCTTGTGGGATGATGCAAATGCAAGTATCAATGAAAAGGTATGTGCATAAGAAATGGTGCAAATATCAATACTATCTAAATGGTGTAGATGGTCATAAAATGATACAAATATGAAATATCAAATAAAACATATATTATGGATAATGTGGAAATTGAAACTCTATTTAATGCTTCCATGCCCCAAGAATGGTCACTCCTTTTTTTAATCTATTTACAACATCTTGCCCTAGTGAATTCAAATTTTTATCTTATTTTTCATTTTCATGGGTCAGGTATTGTCCTGGTTTATACCCTTTAACCAGGAAAGCCCTTGAATCTTTTCATAATGCCTTTTCAAGTTTTTTTTATTGAATAAATGTATTTTGCTCAAAACATCAGGGTTATAGCATGATGTTCAAATCTTTTGAATACTACTGATCTTTTGTTGAAAATTTTTATAAATGATAATTGTGTTTTTCAAAATAGGTTGAAGAGTGTAAAAAAAACTTGGGTTGGCGTAAATTTCAAGGTGAATAAGATGCATGCCCCATTTTCCTAGGCTCAAATGGATCAGGTTGTATGAATTATGAGTTTCTTTAAAAATTAGAAAAAATTGATATTCCTTTAAATCTTCTAACTATTAGCACTTCAATTGGTGCCATAACTGGCCATAAGGGATTTAGGAACAAAAGGTCAAATCTAGTTGTTAAATTAGAAAGAGGTTGGATTTAATTTTAGAGTTAATTTCTCTAACTGGGAGATGGCCACTTAAAGTAGTTAGGGGTTTTTTTACTCCCCTAATTTTTTTCAAAGACAATTTTTCCCTTGCAAAGTTTTGGTAATAGCTTTTCCTTGTTTTGCTCTAAATTGCCTATTTCCAGGTTTTCACTCTAGAGCTTTATTCTTTTCATTTTTCTTGTTTTTTTCTCTCTTCTTTCCTTTTTAAAATTGATTGCCCTATCATGTTCTTGAGGACTCAAAAATCATCCAACAAGATGAATTTTCAAAGAACTTCCTAGAAATGACTCGATAACTAAAAGAGCTATGCTTAATCGAAATGGACTTTATAGATACATAATGTAGGTATGGTTTAAGGTTTAGAAAAAAGGATAAATAGGCCAAGTCATATGTCTGAGTATAATTAAATCAAGAATCATTTTTTTTAAGAAAATTCCCATTCGACATGCCTTTTTAAATCCAAATACATTTTCGTTCTATTTCTTTCTTGTTTTTTATTTTCTCTGCTTTTCTTTACTTCTTCTTTTCTCTTGATTTTTTTCATTCTTCATTTTGAAGGAACTTAAGATTTGGACATTAAATTGATCTTTGACTTTGTGTTATGACAATTAACTTATTCCTCTTATAACTTTTGAGCGGGATTTACTCCTTCTTTATCTTGAAGCATTTACTTCACTTACCTCTGAGTGTGGAAAGTGATCCTTAATTAAGGTTTAATGGAAGAATAAATCATCAGGCTTAAAAGGGACTGCAAAGGGAATAATTTTTGCTTTTGTGAAAGGATAGAGAAAGATGGCCATTTTTCATTTCAAGCAAAGCCATTCAAATTATTGAGCTTTTTACTAGAAAGAAAATGATGGCTTTTTTTTTTTTAAAATCATTGTATGTACCTTAACAACATGATGTTGCACTCAATTTTTCAATTTTCTTCTACTCTTTTCTTTATCAAAAATTCATGTACATGTTTCTTTGTAGTATATCACCAACAAGAAATCAAGTAATGCAAGGATTCATATCTACAAAGAGAATTCTATGCTTAATTCTTGAAAATCTATAATAATGGGTGTGAGGTTATATTTGAAGTGATTGGATAGAATTAAGTTTCAAAAATGTTATATTAGTGACATAAGAGTAATTTTGCTTCATTATCTTGCCACAAAACATAAGTAATGAGTGACTTCCAAAGAATACTCACAAAATTGTGTTTTTTAGAAAAACTAAAATAAATAGGGATTTTAGGCATAGTCTTGGCATACATGTAATTGCCTCGATTAGGTACCTTAAAAGATCATTTCGTTTGTTTGATCTTCAAAGAAACTCATAAATTCTTGGAAACATCATTTTAATACTCCTTACCTAAAGAATCATTGTTTGGGATTTTTAAGATTACTTTCCTAAAATCTTGGGTTATTCAAATGATCATGGTTTTATTTGCAAGAAGAAGAATACAAGGGTATAAGCTTATTTTCAACATTGATTATTAGTAATCTTAAGATTTTTCACTATCATACTTTTGGAAATATTTGATTTTATGATACATTATTATCTCTTCAAAACATTTAACATGTAAAGGTTTCAAAGCCTTGATAAGATCTTATATGAAACATTTTTTGCCATCATACATTCGATGCTCAACTTTTTAACCTTGACAAGATCTTAAACTTTCTACCTAAAAGTAAGCCAACCTTTATAGAATGACTTGTATTACCAAAATAATAATCACAATATTGGTTGACATTATACCAATCAGGATGTAGAGGTTTGAAAGGCTCTATATGAGGTGATTCTTGATAAGCTTGGGCAAAAGCTCAAATAAGACATAGGGATCTACTTAACCCGATTTATATTCCTTTCTTGCATATGCTTTACAACTCTCCTGAGCACTTGGCTTAAGTACAGATATGAAAGTCAATGTAATTGTAAGCATTGGTTAGGAGAGATCTCTAGATGCACTAGACGGACTATTCACAACAAGATAACGGGGCTCATAAGGTGACACCAATATTGATTAGGATCCATAGATGATTGATTCATATGCAAGGTACCTTGGATTTTTCCTTCTTTTTTAGTGGTTTTTCTATTCTCCACCATAGGCAAATCATTAACTTATATCTTTCCATTTTTTATGTCATTTTTAATCATTTGACAAAAGGCCACTATATCAGCAAAATTCTTTGTGGCATTTCCTACAAGTTTATCAAAGAATAGATTTGGTAATGTATTCAAAAATAGAGATGCTATATCTTTTCCCAACAAAGGTGGTTGTACTTGGACGCTAAATCTCTTCATTTGTCGGCATACCATGTGAACATTTTGTTAATTTTCTCCATATTCTAGAAAAATGATTGGTTAGCTGCCCAATCTAACATATGCTTGCATTATTAAAGAAAAGCATTAGCCAAGTCCTTCCAACGTTATGCTTAACTCCTATTCAAATCATTGTACCACTTTAACATTGATCGTAACAAGTTTTCTTGAAAACAATGAATGAGAAACTTGTCATTATGTGTGTGCCTGATCATTTTTTATTTACATTTTAATATAGGCTTGTGGAGAAGTGATGCCACTAAACTTTTCAAAGTTTGGCATTTTAAACTTTGAAAGGAGAATTAGATCCGATACTAAACTCAACTTATCTATGTTGGCACTTCTAAAATCCCTAAATTTTTCTATTACTTTGAGCCTTTTCTTAAGAAGTTGTTATTTTTCTTTACTGCTCTCGAATTTGACCCTTTCTTTCTACTTTTGAGCTTGAAATTTTCTTGCTCTATTTTGCACCCATTGAATTATTCAAAGTAGGATCTGATTTTACACCAGCTACCTCTTGTTAAGCATTACGGTCGTTAAAACTATGTTTGACCCCTTTTTTGAGTCTTGAGCTTGAGATTTTCTTGCTCACGAGCCCATCAATGTTGGCACCAAGTGAATTGTTCAAGTCAAATCTAATCTTACACTAGTTTTCCCTAGTTGAGCATTAGGGTCAGCAAGAGTATGTATTAGGGGACTGGCTCTATAGGTTGAGTTTTTTGAGGTGATTGCCCCTCTTCCTTAGGTAGGCCCGTAATAGTACTAGATTCCCTTGGTTTCTTGGATCTCATTTTCAAATTGCTTCCTTCTACCCATCATTTCTTCAATTAACTTAGAGATTTGGACTTGTATTTCTTGTTGTCATTTCATTATAGCCTCTTGGGCTTCATGGACATCTTCTTCCATCTTTTGTAAGCATATTAAAAATTCATCTGCCATGGTCAACGATGTTTGATTGTCCTAACACTCTTGGTTTAAAAAAAATTCCTTTAGAGAACTCATAAATCTAAGTGAACTTTCATTTTACCCCATTACCCTTATGAAATGTATATCATGAATGCAAGTATTAATACACATAAACGAATGGATGCAAAGATAAAATTAATGTAATATCAAATCAAAGTGTACGTGAACAAATATATACAAAGGGTCTATCATCAAAGAGATTGCCTCAGAATAAAATTAAGGCATTATAGTGCCTTAAAAAAAGATCAATTTTATTATAGGTTGCACGATGTTCATTTATCATTTTCCTGTGTATTTATTACAGTACAATAATATATAGAGAAAAGCAATAATAATTATAAAATAAGAAAAAGTTAGTCTAGATAAATAATAAAAGAATTAATATGAAAATAAACAAAGGTTACCTCAAGTAAGTTTGCCTTAAGTAAATCTATTAGGACGTTACGACACCTATTGGGGCAAACAAAAAGGCCTTGTCACTCACAATGATGTACGAACGTTATCACTTGACCTACATATCTAAACCATGTACTTAAGGCCAAACATATTACTTGCAAGACAAAAAAAAGTAATTGCATTACTAGTGACGATGTTCATTCATCAGTATTTGATATCTAAATTAAAACAATGATGGCATCTACAAAGGTCTTACCATAAACGATGATGTTTAACTATCATCTTATGATTTACATGTTCAGAACGTAAAATAAAAAGAAAAAGGTAAGAAATATTCTCCTGTGTGTACCTAAGTTGGTACCCACTAGAATCGAGTATGGCTCTAACTAGGTTAGGCCCTTACAATTCATTACATGAAGTTTTCTCGAATTGTTCCCCAAGTCTAGAAAGAGCTAACAAGGTATGTTAAGACTTATCCATCGTAGGTTTATGTAGAACATCAAATTACAATATTTCCATGCCTGTAACAAAGGTACCACCTTAGTCGAGCATAAGAATTTACACATGGTAGGCTTTTCACTGGTCGAAATAGAGGCTGACACCTTAGAAGGTAGAGCTACTTTCCCTTAAACTAAAATATGAGGCACCTATGTCCTTTCTATATACCTAGAGAAGAATTTAATGCACATGTAAGTGCACAGTGTGTGCGGGGGAACAACTTACCTTATATGACTTGATTCTTTTTTTCAAAATAATAAAAATCCTATCCTAAATTTCCTTAAAAACAATACTATAAAGGGAACAATAAAATATATATTGGAATTTCCATAAAATAAAAATTTTTGCTTTAAAAATGTCGAGAATTGTAGTTAAATATCGATCAAAATTGAATTAATCGAAATTTATTTTACACATGATTAATTTTAAGCCAAACTCCCTAATTTGTCCTTAGTGGAGTCACCAAGCTATGGCATCATGGCCTGGATATGAATAACCAGCCCAACTTAAATGGTGGGTGTATCCCTTATTTTTATATATATCTATATGTCGTATTTTTTATTTTTTTAAGGGCCATATATCATTATTATTATTTATTTTATTTATTTTATTTTTTGTCTAGAGATTAAGTTGTCAAGATGAATCGCTCACTTGACTTAACCCTGAATAGAGGTTATAAAATGACCATTTATTTTAGAGTCACCACCAATCTCTTTTGGCTATGTAAGATTAGTCATGTATCAAAGTTTATATTTCGAAGGTTGCAAAACTCTTAAAAGCAAACTATGAGGTTTATGCTCATACCAGATATTGCTTGAAAGGGTCCAAAAGTCAATTAAAATTATAAGTAAGGATCAACATTCTCATGATGCCTAACAATTGATACCTTATTAATCCCATGTTAATTTAAATTCTAATTCTTAAACTATACATAATATTTTATAAAACAAATTTATTATTTTTGTGAGGAAATCGAGTTTTCAACATTATGAAATTTAAAATATCTCTTGCACTCTTCCAGTGAACCAAAAGAACATTAAGGTTTTTATCATTCTCTTTCTTACCCCACTGAAAAGCCGGTGGAATACGAAAGGTTTTAAAAATCAAAATATCGTTTGTACCCCACTGAAGACCCAAAAGAATACAAAAGGTTTTATTTTTTTGAAATTCATAAAAAATTTGATTTTTTAGCTTTTAAAAGGATATCTTGTTATTAAAATAGTTCATAAAACCTTTCTCATATGGTAGAAGAAATTCTATGCACAATTTTAACATCAAAGAATTGTATCTCGATAGCCCTAAACGATTGTATAAGCTCTTAGATGAATGAACCTATTCCTACTATGCAACTTTGACCTATAAGTATCTCAGTGATCACGTAGAACTTAATTCTAATGTAAATTATTGAAATGTCCCTAAGTTTTACCTTCGACATAGAAATATTTGCTAACCCTAAAGGATTTCTATAACTTCATGATGAATGAACCTATTCTTACAATGCATCTTTGACCTATAATTATCCTGGAGATCACATAGGACTCGATTCTAATTTAGATTACTAAAATGTCCCTAAGGCTTACTTTCAACATAAAAGTATTTCGGTAACCATAAAGGATTCTATAACTTCATTAATGAAAGAACCTATTTCTACTATGCACCTTTGGCCTACAAGTATCTAGTGATCACAAAAGAATCAGTTTTAAAAAATTACTAAAATATCTCTAAGGTTTACCTTTGACATAATAGTATCTCGATAACCTAGAGGACTCAACAGTGGCATGAAATGATAACCATACCTTCCATGGGTAACCTGGACATCAAAAGTGACCTAAAATGCCAAAATTACTAATAAATCCCTAAACTTTTCAAAAATGCATTTTGTATCCCCATTAGAAAATCAGAGAAATATGAAAAGTTATAATAATTTTTACACCCCTTTGGAGGACCGGAGGAATGCTAGAAATATTCTTGAAATGTCAAAAATATCACATAACCCTAAAATAAAAAGTTTTTTTAATTGATCCCTAAAATTTTCAAACATTGCAAAATAGTTCCTACATGGAATAAACATCACAAAACAACATAAAACACAATAAAATCAACATTGCAAACACATAAAAAATCACATGAAAACCTTGATCAAACACCTTTAGCCTTTGAACTATTTTTCCACTTTTTTGCAAACAAGTTCTTAAATTTTTAAATTTTGCAAAAAGGTCTCTAAAAGGTTAAAAATATATAAAGAAACATTGAAGCATGTTAAAATGCATAAAAAAATTCTTAAAAAAAAATTAAGTGGTTCAGCCAAGCATGGATGGCCTTAGAATAAAATTTACAAACTTTGCAATATGGTCCCATATGATTTAAAATACAAATCAAACATCAAATACATCAAAATCAACTTAGAAAGCATGCCAAAAGTCATAAGAAACATTTGGCCAAGTACTTTTTGCCTTGGAGCAAAAATTTTGCAATTTTGCAAATAAGTCTTTAAACTTTCTAAAATTATAAAATGACCATAAAATCATAAAAAATGTATGAACCATATTTATATCTATTAGAATAAGCATGAAAACACTCCTAAAGGTGCTTACATGATTCGAACAAGCTTGGGTGGCTATAGAAAAAAATTTGCAATTTTTACAATTTAGTCCTTATATTTTTTGTACCTACAAAATAACTTAAAAATCATCAAAACATCACAAAATCATCAATATCAGATTTAGCCAAGCTTGAAATCACCCTTCCAAGGCCTTTAAAAATTTGGAAAAATTATTTTTAAGTCCTTATAAATTTTCAATATTACAAAACAATAAAACATACTATGAAATCAAGAATGAAAAATTATTCAAAGACCATAAACATTTTTGTCCAATGTATATATCAACTAAAAACATTTTTTTGTCACATATTTTCATGAATATCAATATAAATACATGATATAATTTTTACCAAGCATAAAAATACATAAAAACATAATAAATAATGAATAAATCAACATAAATCAACAAAAAATTAAGAAAAATAACATAAAAATATATACTTGAAAATAACAATATTTCTACTAACAAGCGCAAATTATCATGATGAAAATCAATTTATTGCTAATAATAATTAAGTCAAATAAGAAAATCAAGAAACATTATTCATGACTTGCATACTTGGCCTTTTAACATGGATCAAAATCCACGAGCTCAAGTAATCACAGAGCTCACTAGAAGAAAGAATCGAGCATAAAATAAACAAAACATTAAAACTTTGCAAGAGAAATTACCTTAAAAAGATTTAAAAATGAAGAAATTTTTGTTTTTTAGTATATATTTTTTTCTTTTGGAATGCAAAGCTTTTTATCAAAACTTCTTTTCCACATCTTTAAAGAGTGAGAATTGGCCAAGGCTTCTAAGAAAAGGCCTTGGCCAAATCGTTCTACAAATTTCTACCAATTTCTTTCTTTTTTATTTTCTTATTTATTTATTATTACCTTTTTAATTTTTTATTTTGATAAGATTTTAATTATTTATTTTTGTCATTTTGCATGTGCCATCATGCATGACATCATCATTTAGAGACATGAGTGAGAAAGAATTTAATTTGAAAAAAAATAAATTATACGGACTAAATTGTAACAAATTAATAATTATGCATTTAAAGAATAAAATTTCACATAACAAATTTAATGAAAAAATTAATCAAGATAAGTTTCTTGGACTTGTTAGTAAACAAAAATGGGCTTATTGGGTTTCCATATCGAGCCCATTAGAATAATTAATAAGTTTTGAGGCTCATGAAATGAAAAAATAAATTTGGCTGATTAAAAATAAAATGAACATATAAAATTTCAAAATGAATTTTTGAGAAGTTTTATGTGCAAGAGAAAGGCAATTGCAAATTTTCAACCTCATAAAAATTTACGAGCAAAAACTCTTTTAGAAGAAAATTATTATTTAAAAAAATACAAAAATCATAAAATAAGTTTAATTCTCAAAAACTGATTTAATTTGAATTTAATTGAAATATTTGAAGAATTTTAAAATTATAAACTTAGAAAAATCTCAAAAAAAATTTATGGAGTAGAAAACTCTGTATCTTAGAAACAGGAAAATTCCAAACATATGTTCAAATTTTAGAAAAAAATGAATTAAATACAATCATATTAATCAAAATATTAATATAGAAAAAATAATTAAAGATCAAAGTTTGTAATTCGAAATAATTTTTAAAGGAAAAAATTTCACGAGTAAGATACTCATTGTGCTGTGAAAATTTCAAATTTAGGAAAAAAATTTTCTTAAGTATGGTACCTCATGTAAAAATTGTCCATAAAATTTTTTTCTTGATTATATATTATTTTTTGAATGAGTATTGGCATAAGTACTGCATGGGTATCGGTAAAAAAGATACAATAATCAACTTCTCAATTTTACAAAAAATTCTCAAAAAAATTCCTAAAACTGAAAAATTTGACTATGATAACATCTGCAAAAATAAATTTTAAAATTTCAAAAAAATAAAATTAAAAGCTAATTTCTTACCTTGATATTTCTCTTTTTTATTCGACATTTGTTCTCTGCAACTCTTGAAATGATGATTTTTCTATCATGTGCCCATGCAGCCAATTAAGCAAGACTAAAAATGTTTGAACATGTTCAGTCCACTTGAAAGAAACCTACCACCACTAGGTGACTGCTGAATTCTTGGTCTCGGATATTTTTAGACTATCAAAGGAAAAACTCGGATAAAACTAGCAACTAACATTAGGTAATTATCTATTTTAAGACAAAGTATCCTAAAAGTTAGAAACTAAGTTACATGTGTAATCTTTTGGTCGATCCTTTTATATGCTTTTTAAATGTAATAAACTTTTTTTATATACATTTATACATTGAATATATATGATTACCATGTGATATTAGCTACATAATAGTATACCATAAATTGTTAAAGCATGATGGATAGTTATGGAGTTAGACCTTAGTATGACCAGGAGAATGTATGGTTAATTCTTGCTTTATGGCATTTATATTTTAAAAAGATCCTGTGAACTTGCATTATCTCTACTTCATTCTGGGGTTGTAAAATTATCTTTTCATTTAACTCCCTTCAAATGTAACTTGAGGTTTCTTGGAAACATATGTGGAAGTTACATAGTTTTAGATTTAGGATTAGGCTGGTTTAAGGAATTTTATTTTTCAAAAATGTAAATAAAAAATGAAACCATTAAAAATTATCCAAGGAGAACACTATCAAGGCTTATGAAGACTTGGTAAAATACCAAGGATTTTGACAAGTAGTTTCCAAATGGCTCATGAAAATGAGACTTAGATAGAAGTCCATAGTCATCCATGTAGGATTGCTTGATTAGATTTATTTAACGTTAATACATATAAATATATATATATGATATGTATGCACCTAAAATAAATGCAAATGTAATGCAATCCAAATTCAAATCAATAAGATTTAATTCATTAAAAGAAATCCCTCATAAAATATTGAATACATGCCAAAGCATGATGTGACACTTTCCATTATTCATAACAAGATACCCAAGTTCTGGCTACAAGGATTTGCTTATTTGCTTAAGGTCCCTGCCGCCCAAATTGTTTGAGTTCTAAATAATGGGTCGTACTCAACTAATAATGCATGGTTTGGATGTGTCGCACTTGACCATGTGACATTAAAAGTGACGGTTAGGAGAAATACATAAGATGTATTTAAGTAAAAAGTTACCAGTTAATTGATCTAGGAGATGCATAGAGATGCAATTGGAAACTAAGTTACCTACTCAATTAGTTTTTACATAATTTGTTATGTCATTCAAGGTTACATAAGAATGAAAGAGGTGTTTAGCTCATTAAGAAGATTCAAAATGTTAAACTTCTCATATTATAGTTAAGGGCTATAATTTCATAAAAATAATGAGAATAATCATTCTATTATTAAAACCTAGCTAAATGGTTATTTTATATGTGTTATTGACAATTAAATATGTTCTAAATTCAAATAGGATATAAACAAGAAGTATGGCTTTAAATTTGTCACTTCATAGCATATTGGATGCTAATAAGTTGACTAAGCCAAATTTCATTGGCTGGCTCCGCAATGTTAAAATTGTTTTAACATAAAAACTCAAGGCCTATGTCCTTGATGAGCCCATACCTACTGAGCCCAAAATTGATGCTTTTCAGAAAGAATGGGATGCCCATAAAAGGCATAAAAATGAATTCTTACAAGCCACATGCGTAATGATGGCTAGCATAGCTCTTGATCTCCAAAAGCAATATAAAGGCATGGATGCTTCAGACATTACCCTGAACCTTAAAGAACTATTTGTAAAGGAAAGGTGTAGACACTTAATTTTGTTCCGGCTTATTCCCTATAGTCTAAAAATATCCGAGATCAATAGCCACCCAATAAGATTAGAATTTTGCAAGCTAAACTAGATGCTTTCAAGGTCTATTTAATTTTGCTTAAATGAATGCAAGTGCATTTGGTAAAATTGGCACGATTTCAAGGCTTGTAGAGAACAAATCTCAGACAAAAAAGATAAATTTCAAGGTAAGATGATTAACTTTTAACTTTATACTTATGCAATTTTGAAATTTATCTTTATAGATATTATTATGGTCAGATTTCCTCTTTTTTGAGAATTTTTGGTTAAATTTAGGACATTGACCATCGTATATTTTTACTAATACCTATACGTTATTTATGCTGATATGTATTCAAAAAAAAGCCAAAATATTTAACAAAAATTTTGTATCAGCATTTCACACCAAAAGATTTCAAGTTATCCATTTTTGTAATTAATTTTAAATTTTTCACAGCACCGCGAAGATCATACTCGTGAAATTTTTCCAACAAAAATTGTTTCAGATTTCAGATTTCATTTTTATTGTTTTAATAAATCAATATTTTGATTAATGCTATGGATAAACTCATTTTTCTAAAATTTGAACAGATTTTTAAAATTTTTCTAGTTTTAAAATACGAGCTTTCCTTCATCTATAAAATTTTTGGTGGAATTTTTTTGACTTTTAGACTTTAAAATTCTTTAAATCTAACCATCATTAAATCAATTTTGAAATTTTCATTCTACTTTATGAGTTTTTCATTTTCTTTAAAAAATTTCCCCTATTTCCAAGATATAGAGTTTTTTATTCCATAAATTTTTTTCGGGGGGACTTTTTTGAGTTTATAATTTTTAAAATTCTTTACATATCTTCACTAGATTCATATTGAATCACTTTTCAAAATTTATTTTATTTTATGAGTTTTGCATTTTCTTCCATAATTTTCCATGTTTCCAAAATAATGAGTTTTCTACATCGTAAATTTTTTAAGAGGACATTTCTTGGTGTACAATTTTTAAATTTCTTTAAATATTATTGTTTAATTCATGTTCAATCATTTTTGAAAAATTCAATTTATTTTATGAGTTTTAGAATTTTTCTTCTTACTAAGATATAGAATTTTCTACTCTATAAATTTCTTCAATGGGATTTTTCTGAGTTTATAAATTTTAAAATTCCTCAAATATTGTTGTTTAATTCATATTAAATTAGTTTTTGAAAATTCAATTTATTTTATGAATTTTACATTTTTTTACATATAATAATTTTTCTTGATAAGGGTTTTTCTTGTAAAATTTTATGAGTTTCCTATTTTTAATGTTTTTATTGTACATAAAAATTATTCTTATTATTAAATTAAATTAAATTGATCGTATAAAATTTTATTGTAAATACATAATTTTTAATTTTTCCAATTTAAGCCTTCTAACTAATTTTTATGTAAAAACTGCAACATGTATGTACATTAATATTTATGAAAAAAATGTGATGAAAAAATTATTTTTTGCTGAAATATTATGTTGGCAAAACCATGTAGGGGTTGATTTTGTGATATTTTAATTTTATTTAGTTTATTTCGTAATATAAAAGCATTATGGACTAAATTGCAAAAATTGTAAAAAAATTTTAATGCCTATCATTGCTTGACCGATTGCTTGTGGATATTTGTAGAAGTGTTTTTATGTTTAGTTTAGCATATTTGAATGTGTTTTATTCATTTTAGACCATTTTAAGGCCATTTTGTAATTTAAAGAAGTTAAGTGACTAATTTGTAAAATGTAAAAAAATGGTTTTGTGGCCATAACTATTTGGCTGAATCATTTTCATGATTCTTGGTGTGATTTTTGTGACTTTCGATGACATGTTTTGTGATTTTTTATTATGTAAGGACTAAATTGTAAAAAAAATTATTAATGCCATTCGTGTTCAGACAATTGCTTGTGTAAATACTTGTAAGAGTGTTTTCACATTTGTTTTGATATTTATGACTATGCTTATGCATTTTCCATCATTTTATAGCTATTTTGTAATTTTAAAAAGTTTAGAAGTTTATTTGCAAAATTGCAAAATTGTTGTTCTAAGGCCATAGGTGTTTGGCCGAATTAAAATTGAGGATATTTTTTTGGAAAATGATTTTCATAATTTTGGAGATGAATTTTGTGTTTAATTATGTTTTTATTTTGTATAAGGACTAACTTGCAAAGTTAGAAAATTTCAAGAACTATTTAGAAAAACTTTGCATTTTAGACCTAATACGATATTTTTGGCATGTTAAAACTATTTCTATATTCCTATGTCTTTCCATACAGGTATAGAAATTATTAAAACTTTTCATATTCTTTTGATTTTTCATTGGTACGAAATGTGATTTTGAAAAGTTTAAGGACCTATTAGCGATTTTTTGTTTTGTAGGTCTATCTTGGTATTTAAGTTACCCATGGAAGGTATAATGGTCATTTCATATCATTTTCGAGTCTTCTAGGTTAATAGGATACTTATAGGTCGAAGGTATACCATAAAGGTATTTTAGTAATTTTCTTTAAAGTCGACTCCTATGTGATCATCAGGATACTCTAATGTCGAAGGTGTATAGTATAAGTGGGTTCATTTGTTCATGATGTCATCTAACGCTTTACAAGATACGTATATGTCAAAGGTAAACCCTAGGGTATTTTGGTAATTTTTTGTAAAATCGAGCCTTTTATGATCATCAGGATACTTTTACGTCAAAGGGGCATAACGGGATAGGTTTATCTTTTTTTAGAGATTCCAAGTCCTTTAGGCTTACCCGGACACATAAATGTCAAAGGTAGACCTTAGTAACATTTTAGTAAATTTAAATTAGACTTAGATATTTCTATTTCAAAGGTGTATAATAGGAATAGGTTCATCTATTTATAAAACTTTAGAATCTTTAAGGTAAAAGGATACTTATATGTCGAAGGCACACCTTCATAACATTTCGTTAATCTATGTTAAAACTGAGTCTTTTAGGGTCACCGAGATACTTTTAAGTCAAAGTTGTACTTTAAGGGACATGTTGGTCATATCGACCACATTTAGGTCCTTAGATCGAGTTTAGTACTTTTCTTCTAAATCGAGTCTTAGGATAATTTTTAATATTATTAATCAAATTAGAATTTTTGTAAATTAAAACAATGTCTCCGATGTTAAAATAGTATATGAAATTTCTACCCAGCATATGGATTATTTTAATAATGAGATATCTTTTTAAATATATGAAAATCGAGATTTTCTATACATTTTGGAAAAATAAAACCTTTCATATTCAATCAACTTTCCAACGGGGTACAAAAGAGAATGATAAAAGGTTTCATCTTCTCTTAGTTTTCCAATAGGGTATGGAAGATATTTTAAATTTAAAAAGAATTTAAAACCCAATTTTTTTTTCTTTTGAAATAATAAAATTTAAATTTTAACATATGGGAATTATAATTAAATATCAATATTGAAATTTAATAAAAATGAAATTTATGTTAACACGCGATTAATAAGGTACTGATCACTGGGCATCATGAGAAGGTTGATCCTTGTTGTGATTGTAAACGACTCCTAAAACCTTTTAAGCGATCTTTGGTATAAGTACAACCCTCAAAGTTTGTTTTTATGGGTTTATTAATCCGTAAGATATAAACTTCGACGGATGACCAATCTCACCTAGCCCAAATAGATTGGTGGCGACTTCAAATAAATGGTCGTTTCATAATGACTATTTAGAGAAGTCGAGTGAGCGATTAATCTTGGCAACTCAGTCCTGAGATATGAAAATAGAGAATAATAATAATGATATGGCCCCAAAAATAAAAGAAAATAATGGTATATAGATATATATATGGGGTATATTCACCATTTTAAGTCGAGCTGGTTAAGATTCGTATTCAGGCCATCTTGCGACAAAAAATGCACTAAGAAATTTGACATCTCGAAGGAATTTTTCCAAACAAAGATGTCAGAAGGTACTCGTATGAGGACTTATATGCTGAAGATGATTGGGTAGATCACACATCTAGAACAGTTGGGTTGGTCTATAGATGGTGAGTTAGTCATTAATTTAGTTCTCTCCTCTCTACTATTGAGCTTTTCAACATGAATCATTTAAAGATGTCCCTTTCAAGATTATTGAACATGTTGATCATAGTAAGGAAATCTCTCACCAATGAGAAGGCTATCCATTTAGTTACTTTTACTTTTTAGAAAACAAAAAAGAAGAAGAAGAAATCAAGATGTAAATGCCTCATTGCTCAAAGATTTAAAGCCTACTGGTAGGGTCAAGATTAAGGAAAAGAATGACAAGGGAACTTGCCACTATTACAACAAGCCCAGTCATTAGAAGAAAACTATAAAGACTACCTTGAATCTATTCAGGGGTAAAAAGTTGAAAGGAGTTTCTACCTTAAGTATATATTCGTAAAATTTATTTATTTTTTGATAGAAAATACCTGATTTTTGGTCTTTACAATATGTTCGACATATTATAGGAACCACTGAGAAAGATAAGGAGAAACAAAAAGTCAAGATAGACCAAGGAGTTGGCAGCCTAGTTGATGCAAATCAAACTTTCCAAATCATTTTGAGAAAGTTTTAGAAACTTTGAGATTTAATATTTTGAATATTGGATGCTTTGCTTTGGCATTCTAGATCAATTATTGGGAAATTTATTGTTTAGGATAAGTGTTATGAACACATATTTCTAGCATATGGATGCCATGCTCTTTTTAATTTCCTTTGTCTAAACAAATCTTAGTAGAATCATTCTACTTCTTGGTCTACATTTAGTACCTATTAATTAAATAAAGCTCAATTAACTAAAACTCAATTTATTTGAATTCCGTCCAAGAAGTCTTACACATTAAAGATTTAGTGGAAGCATTCATGAACCATGAAAAGTTAATATTCATGAAAAATGTGACAAAATAAGTCATAAATACTTATATGTCATATTAAAAAGAGTTCTAGCTAGAGAGATTACATATTTATATCCAAGAACCATCAAAAAAATCACTTCATCAAGGCTTGTGAAAATGATTAGTTTTGGATTATTAGCTACCAAGATAATTACGTTGATTCCATTAGTTATGAAGACAATTGAGCCATGTGATAAGGTCTCATTGTGATCTAATATGTTTTATGACTTAATAATAGAGATTATCAAGAATGAATTAACATATTCTCCAATAAGTAGACACTATGAACAATATGATTGTTTCAACTATAAGTGGGAGATGGTAGTGTACGCCCTTGAACCTAGCGGATTGGGACATAGGATATATAGTTAATTAACTATATATATTTACTATTTTATAGTGATAAATGTTTTCTTTCATGTTAATGGCATGACTAACTATCATGTAAACACTAATTGGATAAAGCCCTTGAAACATAACGGCCTCGTAAAGATAATAATGAGTTACAATAATAAGATCCTTAGCATTAAAGCCATGTTTCTAAAAGAGTTCTTAGTCATTGTATTGTCAAGCCAAGGCATTAACAATGCACAAAGACTAATATATGCTAAGGCTCCATGTATTAATGCATGCAACTCTTTGATCTCATAGAAGTTGAAGTATATAAGATCCTTGAGGATAGCATATAGGTGTTTATTTTATGGAACGAGTCACTAAGCATGGCTCGTATAAAAACTCTATTTGGTATTAGTCACTCAAACATCCATGGATTATGCTCTTATGTGCCAATCATGTAAATAGTCTTCAAACTGGTAATACTAGGTTATCTAACATGAGGAATCTCATACTTAGATTTACTACGAATAGGTCTATAATGGATAGATACCAAATAATGGTACGTTGGGTATGACATGATCCATATGGTAGATGGATAAGTGATCCAGAGAGGATTCACCACTTTGAGTGGCATGAGAGATATATCTTGAATGCTTTTGACAAAGGTCAATCAGATTAAAGTCTTGGGCCAAAGTATAGTAAATTATAAGGAAACATTCCTCATAGATTCATGATCATTACTTGAATTGCAAGATCAAACTTGGATTGAAGCATAAATAAACACTATTCCATACTTATGTTTATTCCAAGATATATGGCGAAAAGACTGTCTGTTAACCTTGAATTTATTTTCATATAACCAACGAACTTAAGTTAAATTAATATTCAACCTTGTAATTATGTGTAAATTGAAAAAGATCCTTAAAAGTACTAAGGCAATCCATTGAGATGTGTTTGAGTCAACAAAAATGATTTTACAAACAAATTTTGAAGACCAGTATCCATACCAAAAACATGTGCATCGATACTATGCATAAAACTCTCGAATGTATTGATACAATGAACTTGAGTATCGATACATATTGCTGAGTATCGATACTAACCATATGAGTATCGATACAGAGCTTGGCAGTAGTCTACATTTGGCTGAAACCCTCATATGTATTGATACAAGGGTATATGTATCGATACAAATTGCTTAGTATCGATAATCAGATTACAGTATCGATATAAGGAGTTATAACAGCTACTTTTTTAAGTTATGTAACGATACTATTGGTACCGTATCGATACAGAAGCACGGGAACAATAGGAAATAACACTTTTAAAGGCTCCAACAACTATATTTCTTCACCAAATGTTCCCAATGGCTAGAATCATAATCAAGGCTATAAATAAGCCACTCCAACACCTTCAACAGAGAGAGGAACCAAGAGATTGTGCTTAGAGTCAAATCCTTCATCTTTTATTAACTAGTTCATCTTTATATAGGATTAATTTTTCTTATTTTTGTATTCTTCATTTTGTATCTTTAGATACACATTTCCCTTGAGCTATAATTCTTGTAAACAGCAAACCTTTAGAGGTTTTACTTGTTTACACCAATATCCTTGTAAAAATGAAGGTTACTACTTAGGCATTGAAAAGTAGAGAGAGGGTTCTATCTTAGCCATAAAAGATAAGCGTAAAGGCTTTTATCTTAGCCTTAAAAGATAGGGAGTGTAAAGGTTATATATTGTCCCTGAAAGGTAAACAATTTAAGTTAGTGAATTATGAAAATCCGAGGTAAGTGAGGCTGAGGTAGAGGACGTAAGCAATTGAGGTTGAACCTCTATAAATCGTTGAGTTTGCTTCTTTTTTCCCTTTTCCTTGATTATTTATTTTCATTCATTAAATTGCACTCCAAAAGTTTATTGTTTGGATTTCTCAAATCTGTCTATGAAAATTTTAATTTATCAAAATTTTGAGAAATCAATTGACCTCCTCTTGATTTTATTCACCACTAAAAAGTCTAACACTATCTTACACTAATAGGTTGATTACAAAAAGGTTTCAATGAGGTCATATCAGCTCTTCAACATTTGGGTAGTCATAATGGGTTGCTAGATCTCTCTTTGGATCTATGAACGTGATTAATCAGATTAATTATATTCATTACCAACATGTTAGGAACCTAATGGGTCACATAATAGGATGATATTGTCATATTAAAATCAAGGTTTAATTAAGTTTGACTTAATTAAATAAAAGGTTATCAAATGGAAGACTTAATTAAAAAGTTTAATTAAGAATTAATTTAAGACAAAAATTTAGATTTAGTGAAATCTAAGATTTTATTATCATTTTAAGAAATAGTAAATAAGATTGTTTTATCGGGATAATGTCAAAATTGGGTCATACTATGTCTAAATGGATAGTGCCTAAATTAAGGTATCACAAGGTGGATAATGTTCTAGCCGAAATCCTTGCATAATCTTATTAAAATATTAATTATTAGATAATTAATATTAATAAGTTTATTATTTAATTAAAATTGTTTATTTAGATTAAAATTCATAATTTAGTTAAATATGGTTTCTACCTATTTATCTTATTTTAATTATGTCATAATTAAATGAGATAAATTTATTTGTTTATTTGATAAATAAAAGAGATTTATTTATATTAAATCTCTAAAGAAAGCTAATTTAGCTAAATAATCTATGGTGCACCAAGCTAGAATTGTGTCTAGATGCATAATGCCTTAATAGAATTCCCTCGAGCCCATTTTGTGTGCTATGTATAAATGGATAATGTCTAAATTAAGGCATTACAGGTTGGATAATGTTCTAGCCAAAATCCTAGGATAATCTTATGAAAATATTAATTTAGATAATTAAGATCGATAAGATTATTATTTAATTAAAATTGTTTAGATTAAAATTCATAAAAGGATAATTTAATTTAGTTAAATATGGTTTCTACATATTTATCTTATTTTAATTATGTGATAATTAAATTAGATAAATTAAATTATTTATTTTATAAATACAAAAGATTAATTTAGATTAAATCTCTAAAGAAAGCGAATTTAGCTAAATAGTATATGGTGCACCTAACTAGAATCGTTTCCAGATACATAGTGCCTTGACCGAATTCCCTAGAGCCCATTTTGCATGCTAGGTTTGACCACCATAGTGAGAAAAGAGATAGAATCAAAATTAACTTGTTTAAGGTGACAGAATTTCACCTATATAAAGAGTTTAATTTTGATCATAAGTCTGGTAGATAATTCTTATTGAATTCAGCTAAGCTAAGGAATAACAAGGAGAGTGAATGGCTAATTATTGTGGAAGAGGACCATAGTACTTATGAAGTGAGTTTGGTTTTGAGAAGAAATTGTTCCCAAGTTCTCCTAACTGCTGCCACCTTGAAAGAAGAAAAACCACTATTGCTGTTACCTATACTTCTTCTTCCCTTGCACATTCTTCCCTTTTCTCTAGAGAAAACACCATTACATAATAGTTCTTAGATCGAGTGAAGATAGAAGCAAGCTATAATCATCTTTTGGTTGACACTCTTTAAGTCTTTTGGCTAGCACCAAAGAGTGCTAATCCTTAAGAAGGCTCCCATTATCATTCTTGTGGATTGTCGTTAGAGGCAAGACCATCTAATGCTCATGACCTCATAGCTTCATAGACACCAAACTACCCACCTTCAGATTTTCTCGGATTGGATTTAATTATGGATTATGATATCGAGAGTTAAGTAATCCTTTTAGTGATGTGTTATTTAATTTTATTGAATCTTATTTTAATTTACTACGCGTGAATTCCTTTATAAAGATCTATAGGAAAGTCTAACTATTTTCATGTTTAATGTTTTTTTGGCATATTTATGTTATTTTATAAAGTTATAATTGCTATTATTCCATAAGATCGAACATTGTTAGGAATATGAATTCCCTTCAATTCATATGCCCAAGCCTCATTATATGTGTCTAGGAAGTTCGAAAAAATAAATGACCCTTTTTTTGCACTAATAGTAGCATGTTTCCCATTTAAAAAACTTATTTGTGAGCTCTAAATGATTTTTTTGAATTTTTTTTGGTATTTCTTGCTCAGAGGTTGTCGAGTTGCCTTTCCAATTATATCTTTTTTACCTTATAATGATCACATATGAGGGACTAATAATTTATCAATTATGCACTATTTGAAACCTTCAAGACTAGCAATCAAGTTGCATCATGGGACTATCTTGGCCCATCAAGATATTTTTATGGATTTTTTAAATATTTTCCATGAAAACCACACAAAATTCCCTTAAAATGTATCATTTGTAATTTATGATTCTAAACACGTCTGGAGTGATTTTTCAAAGTTTCCTTTACCAATCCCCTACATATGTGTCGATGCAATATCTGGTTGAATTTAAAAATTATTTTCTCCTAGAAAGCAATTTTTTATGATTTTTTAGATATTTTTATATTAATCTTCATCAAATTACTTTCTAATAGCATCTCACTTAGTACCTAAAACCTCTGAACAAGTTCAAAAAAAAAATTAAGAAAGCAAATAGCATGATGTTGTCTCTTATTTTTAGCTTTTAGGATAAATTGACTAACTTTCTGTATTATTTTCTGAGGCAATCGGGTGCCTCGTTATGAGTTTAATTGATTCTCCAATTGAGCCATGTGTCATATACAGGTCTCACTAGGCTTTAATCAAGGCCTATATATTTTCAAACAGATTAATCCAACCTTTTCATTAATTTTTTGAGTTTAAATAAAAAAAATCCACCATTTTTGTCAAAATCACCAAAAAAATTTCTTTTCCAAAAATTACAAGTTTTTATCCAAGTGGATTCTTCAAACCCATTTATGTAAAATTTCACCCAAAAAATTAAATTTTCTCTCTGCCTTGGTTAACCTGGATTTTTCAACCAAAACCTTTGTTTTCACACCTTAAGCAACCAGTAAGTCTAAGCATGTCTCAAAATTTTAAATTTGGTTTTTTTCATGATAACTGATGACAATAATAAGATATATTCTAACTGACTCTCTTTTTTATGTTTTGAATGTTTACTTTTATGCAATACTTATCATATTTATTTATGTCTTGCTAACACATTTCCTTTGTTAATGATAATTTTGCATATATGTTTTAAAAAATCGAATTTTCTAAAAATTGGAGGCAATGTTCTATGTCAATATCCCTCCAATGCGTGACATGGAATATCCTTTTAAAGTTAAAATTTTGAAAATTACTTTGTTAAAACCTTTATGTTTCTTCTCTTCCTGCATTATATAGAGAGGTTTGAATTTATTATAAAAATCAAATTTTACAAAATTGCATAAAAAAGGAACTATACATGAAAAATGACTATTTAAAACTTGATGAAATTGAAACTGAGATAATGCATGGCTAGATGGTATTGATTTAGGGTGTCATGGGGGTGAGAATCCTTCCCCGTGTGTAATCGACTCCCAAACCCTCCTAACAAACTTTGGTACACACAGACTAAATTCGATGTTTTGAGTTTCATACCTCAGGGTGTTGATTATAATAACTATCTGACCTCCCTCCCAAATAGTCAGTGGCAACTCAAAAAATCTTTGGCTATTGCGTGGTGGCCATCTAAGGTTAGTCAGACAAGTGATTCACCTGATGACTTTCCTTAACCGAATACGAGAAACACTTTCTTTCTCACCCTATTTACTGGAAAAACAAATCAATTTGTGAAACTAGATCTACTAAATTATGTTATTATATACAACAAAACTACCATAATCAATTACTTAAGATGTAGATTTGCATATCACATCCAAGAATTCCTACGATCCGCGTGAAAGCTTCAACCAACTAGCTTTCTTCACTATTCTCCAATTCTCAGATGATGAAGCATGTCGGCACTCATTGTTTCGATCTACTCCCGATTCGTACGACTTGGTTCTCCTTAACAAAACCACCTTGTACCAATAAGTTTAGAATCAAGAGATGTGATTAGAAACACTTATTGTGGTCCTAATGTGTAACCAAAACCCTAGGCACTTGCCTTTTATTTATATCAAGTAAAAAGGTAGCCATAATTTTAATTTTAATTAAAATAATTATTTTACGCATTTTTAAAGCCTTTATTGCCACCAACCCTATGGGGTTATAAGCCTTAATTTGGTTAAGCCTTAATGTACCCATAAATTATGTTGGCCTAATTTATTTTAAGAAGTTTTTGAGTGTCTAATCATAATCCTAATTAATTTTAATTAAACCATTAATTTTATTTAAATTGATAATTTGTCATTACTCCAATTCCAATTCGAAACAAAATCATGGCAATTTTATTCAAATAGAATAATTATGTACTAATTATCAAAATAAAATTAACTACAGTAAAATAATTAATTTTAATCGTAAATTAAAATAAAAAAATAAAATAATTTTCTTAATTTATTTAGAATACTATTCATATTTAATTTATAAATAAATGTTTAAACAAGACTTAATAGATATCAAATTAATTATATAAATAATTAATTTTTTGTACCTATTTAATTTAAATTAATTCTTATATTTAATAAATGATAAATATAATTAACTTAAATTACTAATTTTTTTCTAAATAAATATTTAACAAAATTAAATATATATTATAAATAAATAATATCGAAAATCATCTTTCATTTATTTACTAAAGAAAACACTTATAGCCTTAGAAAAGTGTATCATGTGCACCACCTGTCGTAACGTGGTCCAAATACGAATCCTAACCAAGCCCGACTTAAATGGCCTTCGCTCCTATATTTATTAAGTTTGTTATTATTTTATATTTTCTTATTTGTAGGCCATATCATTATTGACATCTTTTCACTTTTGGGGACTGGGTGGTCGAGATGAATCGCTCACTCGACTTAACCTTAAATAGTCATTACGAAATGACTATTTATTTGGAGTTGCCACCAATCTATTTGGGCTAGGTGAGATTGGTTACCTATTAGAGTTTATATTTCAAGGGTTACGAAACCCTAGAATACAAATTCTAAGGCCTGCGATCATACCAGAGATCATATAAAAGGGTTCGAGAGTCGGTTACAATCACAAGTAAAGATTGACCCTCTCGTGATGCCTGAAAATCAGTACCTTATTAATTATGTGTTAACTTAAATCTTAATTTTTATTCAGTTTCAACATTTGATGTTTAATTATAATTCCTATAGTATTTCATTATGAAAGCTTATTATTTTGAGAAAGTTGGGTTTTAATGTTTCTAGAAATCACAAAATTATTCATACATTTTCGGGGAATCAAGTGGGCACGAATTCTCAATCATATCCCGTCGGAGAACCATACGGAATATGAAAGGTTTTATTTTGTTTTAAAATTAAAAAATCTTGACTTCTCATTTGAAAAGGTTATCTCGCTATTAAAATAATCTGTAGAATTCTTCACATATAATGGTAGGAATCCTACATATCAATTTAATTGGGAGACATTACGTTATTTATAAAAATAATTTTGTTAAATATAAAAAATACCTATTCTATGACCTAAGAATGACATAATATGATGGACATGTTCTTAATGTGTACTTTCGATATGAAAGTATCCGAGCGTTCACATAAGATGTGATTTAAATACAAAGTTATAAAAATATCCTTAGGGTACACCTTCGACATGAAAGTATCCTGATAACCCCAATGGGTCTTAAGATGATCTTGGAAGGCTAAACCAATCCTAAAAATTCACTTTCAGTATAAAAGCATCTCAGTGAGCAAAATGACCAAAATGCCTCTAGGGTATATCTGACATGAAAGTATCTTGGTGACCCTAATGGACCTTAAAATGATCTTGGTAGTCTAAACCAATCCTAAAAATTCACTTTCGACGTAAAAGCACCCTCTTAAGCAAAATGACCAAAATGCCCCTAGGGTATACCTTCAACATGGAAGTATCTCGGTAACCTTAATAGACTTTAACATGATTTTGGCAGTCTAAACCAATCCTAAAAATTCACCTTTGGCGTAAAAGCATCTTGATAAGTAAAATGACCAAAATGCCCTTAGGGTATATCTTCCATATAAAAGTATCTCGGTAACCCTAATAGACCTTAAAATGACCTCAAAAGGCTAAAAGATTCCTAAATATCCACTTTTGGCATAAAAGCATCCTAATGAGAAAAATTACAAAAATGCCCTTAAAGTATTCCTTCGACATGAAAGTATTCGGTAACCCTAATAGACCTTAAAATGACCTTAAAAGGCTAAAAGAATCCCAAACGTGCACCTTTGGCATAAAAGCATCCCTGTGAGGAAAATTATGAAAATGCACCTAGGGTATTCCTTCGACATGAAAGTATCCAGTAACCCTTATGGACCTTAAAATGACTTTAAAAGGCTAAAAGAATCCTAAACGTGCACTTTTGGCATAAAAGCATCCTAGTGAGAAAAATTATGAAAATGCCTCTAGGGCATTCCATCGACATGAAAGTACCCAATAACCTCAATGGAGCTTAAAAGGCTAAAAGAATTCAAAACGTGCACCTTTGGCATAAAAGCATCTCGATGAAGAAAATTATCAAAATGCCCCTAGGGTATTCCTTCGACATGAAAGTACCCGGTAACCCTAATCAACCTTAAAATGACCCTAAAAGGCTAAAAGAATCCTAAACGTGCACCTTTGGTGTAAAAGCATCCCAATGAAAAAAATTAAGAAAATGCACCTAGGGTATTCCTTTGACATAAAAGTACCCGATAACCCCAATGGACTTTAAAATGACCTTAAAAGGCTCAAAGAATCCTAAACGTGCACCTTTGGCATAAAAGTATCCCTATGAGAAAAATTACAAAAATGCCCTTAAGGTATTCCTTCGACATGAAAGTACCGGTAACCCTAATGGACCTTAAAAGGCTAAAAAAATCCTAAACATGCACCTTTGGCATAAAAGCATCCCGATGAGAAAAATGACTAAAATGCCGCTAGGGTATCCTTTAACATGAAAGTACCCGGTAACCCTAATGGACCTCAAAATGACCTTAAAAGGCTAAAAAAATCCTAAACATGCACCTTTAGCATAAAAGCATCTTGGTGAATAAAATTATGAAAGTGCCCCTAGGGTAGTTCTTCGACATGAAAGTACCTGGTAACCCTAATGGACC
The DNA here is from genome assembly GCA_038382025.1 of Adansonia gregorii. Classification (NCBI taxonomy): domain Eukaryota; kingdom Viridiplantae; phylum Streptophyta; class Magnoliopsida; order Malvales; family Malvaceae; genus Adansonia; species Adansonia gregorii. The sequence goes on from JBBYHO010025773.1 coordinate 52,520, forward strand.
TTAAAATAACCTTGAAAGGCTAAAAGAATCCTAAACGTGCACATTTGGCATAAAAAGCATCCCAATAAGAAAAATTATGAAAATACCCCTAGGTATTCCTTTGACATGAAAGTACCCGATAACCCTAATAGACCTTAAAATGACCTTAAAAGGCTAAAAGAATGCTAAACGTACACCTTTGGCATAAAAGTATCTTGGTAAAAAAATTATGCAAATACCCCTAGACTATTCCTTTGATATGAAAGTACCCAGTAACCCCAATAGACCTTCAAATGACCTTAAAAGGCTAAAAGAATCTTAAACGCGCACCTGTGGCATAAAAGCATCCTAGTGAGAAAAATTATGAAAATGCCCCTAGAGTATTCATTCAACATGAAAGTACTCGATAACCCTAATGCACCTTAAAATGACCTTAAAAGGCTAAAAGAATCTTAAACATGCACATTTGGCATAAAAGCATCCCGATGAAAAAAATTACAAAAGTGCCCCTAGGGTATTCCTTCGAGATGAAAGTACTCGATAACCCAAATGGACCTTAAAATGACCTCAAAAGGCTAAAAGAATCCTAAAAGTGCACCTTTGGCATAAAAGCACCCCGGTGAGAAAAATCACAAAAGTGCCCCTCGGGTATTCCTTCGACATGAAAGTACCCCGTAACACTAATGGACCTTAAAGTGACCTTAAGAGGCTAAAAGAGTCCTAAAATGCTCACCTTTAGCATAAAAGAGTCTCGATGAGTAAAATTACAAAAATACCTTTAGGTTTTTGAAAATTACATTCCGTATTCTTCGAAAAATCAAATAAATATGAAAAGTTTTAAATATTTCTATACCCCTACGGAATGCCATAGGAATAATAGAAAATTTTAAAAATAGTAGAATGACTATTTACCCCTTTAATATAAAAATTTGCTATTTAGTCCCTACACTTTTCTAAAACTTTATTTTAGTCCCTACATAATAAAGTAACCTAAAAATTAAAAAAAATCGTATAAAATTATGTATGAAAATGCAATCAATATATCAACCAAAAATTTGGCCAAATACCTTGCCCTAACCAAAAAAATTTTAATTTGCAAAGTAACCCTTAAACTTTGTAAAATTACATTTTGACCCTTATATGATAAAATACCACAAACAAAGCATTAAAAATCATCAAAACAGCAAAGAATCAACATCAATATCATGGTAAAGATATGCTAGAAGGTTCAGCCAAGCACCTTTGACCAAAAAAATGAAATTTTTCATTATTTGCAAACTAGCCCTTAAACCTTGAAAAATTACAAAATGCGCCTTAAAATGTGAAAAGTACTTAAAGCATGGTATGAAAATACCCAAAATCAGTTTCCAAGTTATCCGTGAAGCTTTTGGTCAAATCCTTTAACCATAAAACAAAGAAATTTCTATCATTTGCAAACTAGTCCTTAAACTTTTAGACATTTGCAATTTAGTCCCTAATTAACCAAAACCATCATGAAAACACATCATTGAGGCATGAAATCAGTTTGGAATCAGCAACAAAACATAGGTAAAATACTCATTAAGATTCAACCAAACATATAGCTCTAAAAATATTTTTTATTTTTTACGGATTAGCCCTCAAACTTTTTGTATTTACAAAATGACCCCAAAAAATACAAGCATGAATTTCGGCCAATACGTAAACAACCTACTAACCATCTTTTCTAAACTCAATAATCACATATTCACATTTCATTTAACATAAATTAACACCATTATATGATAAAATCATAATAATAAGCACACAAAAATGTACTTTCACCCTGATAACAAGAAAATACTAAAAGAAATAAAATATATATGAACATATATGTGATAAACACAACACCAAAACCAACATC